>WSYH01008901.1:0-27609 GCA_036426205.1 Ascaphus truei | reverse complement strand
GAAACACACGTTATGCATGTTTATCCTAAGATGCGGAAAGGCATTTAATTAAGAGTGATTAGGGTTATTTTAGGGCTACCTTAATCGATTTACAAAAGTACTTGTCAAAGCTGCCCATGATCTCCACTTCTATTTATGTTTTCCATGGAGCCCTATTTTGCTAAAAATGAATAACAGAACAAATTGACTTAAGATAGAAAGTAAACTATATAAGATTAGTTAATTTACAATTTGTGACGGTGCTCGTCTCAAATCAGGAGGCGGACCCGCAGGGCTGAGGTAGGGATGCAAATAACCCGACCACAAACCAGGGACAGAGTCCTGTAAGAGTATCTGTAGTCGGTATGAAAGCAGGGGTCCGGGCTGGCGGCAGAGTTGCAGAGTCCAGGGGACAGGCAGAGGTCAAAGCTGGCAGAAGAGGTGCAAAGTCGAGGAGGCAAGCAGAGGCCAAGGCAGGCGGAAGGCAGCAAGGTCAGGGTTATGGTCCAGAGTCAGAAACAGTATTTAAAAACAGGAAAGAGGGTAAGGCTTAACTGCAAAGACCGACAGGAGCTGCAAACACACAGAACTTGGCATGGCGACTCCCTATGGTAACTGCAGCCTTAGAAAGCAGGCTGCCAGTAACCAAAATGGCCACAGAGAGCAGGATTGGCAGCAGAGGCAGAAAACCTAGACCGTAGTGAAAACCCGGCATGGATCAAGCAGAATCCTTACACAAATGACCCCCAATGTACATCCCTTATCTGAATCCTGCATTTTAAGACAATTGTGGTTAAAGAAGAGGTTTGAGAAGATATATTTGAATCACGTTTACAGACACAAAACAGTATTATAGAGACGGGGGGAAAGAAGTAAACAAGAGGCAGAGGACCAATAAGGGCTGAGAGCCTCCCAAGATGGCGTTTCTGGCGGCTCTCCCCAACCCCCATCCGACTCCAGGGATGGCTGGTGGTGGGCGGGTCTGGTAGCCCAAGGTGTGAAAAGCAGACAGGGCTTAGTGTTAAATAGCCAGGGCTCTAGCAACATTTCACACCCACCTACCCATCCCTGGAAAGGTATTATATATGCCTGACAGATATGTTTACATTTCTGTCAAGATGCACATCGTCACAGCTTTGCGGAACTGTCACGCCAGCCAGCTTAAGGGTGCCGGGAAAATGCTAAGAAGAAAGACGTTGGCTGTACGATCGGGCCTGTGGTTAAGTGCCGAGAAGAGATTGGACAGGCTTGAGGCACCGACTCATGTGGGCAGGCTTGGCCCCTGTCCAAGTCAGGTGGTGAAAGCTGGGTGTTAACTGTATGGTTGGGCCTAAACTGCCACAAAGGGGGACTTAAATCAGAGCTGTCCTGAGCGTGTAGGGGAGGCCAGCCTGTTAAGGGTCTTCCTCCCCATACTACTTGCAGGAAGGAAGGGGTTCATGTACAAACATGGACTAGCAGGCGGCTGACTGTTTCTTTATAAAATGTTGTTAAATAACAATAAAGCTGTCCTAATTTTACTTTTAAAATTTACCATTAACAAACTGTGTTTGACTCAATTTTTCAGGCACAATCGAAGGCACGTTAAGCTTTTATGAAATGTGGCTACTGAAATGTGTCTTTCATAATGTGTTTAAAGATTTGACTTTAAGGTGGAGAGAAGGTGGGGTTTGTATGTGTGTATATGATTGAATGTATCTGCCCCTGTCAGTTTATATATTTTTATAACTGGTTTATATATATACAGCTCAACCCCATTATAGCGCGGTTCACGGGGGCCACCCGATCCGACCGCGCTATAACCGGGATCACGCTAATTTTTAAAACAAATGGCTGCCGCGCGCCGGCAGCCCTACACGTCCTCCAGCAGCCACCGTACTTCTCCCAGCATTCCCCTCATCGCACGTTTAATGGCAGTCCAGTGTTGCAAAGGTCCGTGGGTTTCCCGCAATTCCCCCAGCAGGCTCACTTTCCCCAGCAGCTCCACACCGATCCCCCCCACCGATTTTCCCTCCCCCAGCCCCGCACCGATGCCGTCCCCAGCCCCGCACCGATCCCCCAGTCCGCACCAATCGACCTCCCCAGCCCTGCACCAATCCCCCCCCAGCCCTGCACCAATCCCCCCCCCTAAAGCCCGATCCCCGCCAGCACCCTATGATGCCCCAGCAGCTGACACCAAAGGTAGGGGGGTGGGGGGGGGCTGTGTGAGTGATTGCAGTGTGCTGTGAGTGTGTGCAGTGTGCTGTGAGTGTGTGCTGTGAGTGTGTACAGTGAGTGTGTGCAGTGTGTGCAATGTGCTGTGAGTGTGTGCAGTGTGCTGCGAGTGTGTGCAGGGTGCTGTGAGTGTGTGCAGTGTGCTGTGAGTGTGTGCAGTGTGCTGTGAGTGTGTGCAGTGTGCTGTGAGTGTGTGCAGTGTGCTGTGAGAGTGTGCAGTGTGCTATGAGTGTGTGCAGTGTGCTGTGAGTGTGTGCTGTGTGCAGTGTGCTGAGTGTGTGCAGTGTGTTTAATATTCGGGGTCCACGCTCAAACCGCGTTATAAGCGGATTCGCGTTATAGCGAATCGCGCTATAGTGGGGTTGAGCTGTATATACGGTATATGTGTGTGTGTGTGTATCTGTATGTAAATATTTCATGTTTGTTTGTATGGTTTTGTATTTATGGGACTTGTGACATTAAGTAATTTACGTATGTTTATCTGTGTGTTTGTTTATTTTGATGTTTACATTAGTTATGTGTCTGCTTGTGTGTGTTTGTTGTGCATACCTGTATGTGTACCTGTATGTGTCAATGTCTACATGTATTTGCAGTGTAGGACGTTGCGGCGCAGCCATCTCACCACTGTTGATCAGCCGCAGGCTTTTAACCGCCACCGATCAGCAATAGGGTACAACTAGCCGCCAGCCATTTCTTCATGAAGGTAAGTCCCTAACCTAACCCCTAACGCTAATTGACCCTTAGCCTAAAAACCCTTAACCCCTTACCCTAAAACCCCTAACTTTAGCCCTTACCCTAACACCTAATCGAACCCCTTACCATAAAACCACTAACCGGTTATCCCTAAAGTTAAGCCCAAATACTAATACAAACCCCTCTAACACCTTACTTACCTTCGGCTGATTGTGGCAGCTTAATTCCTGCGGCTAATCGGCTGCTCTGAAATGTCCCATTCAGCTGTCTGTGTCTTCATTTGTATGCGTGTCGTGTATAGTATTTGTAGCTGTATTTGCGGATGTGTACATGTTTTTGTATATAAGGTGTTTGTATGTTTGTGTGTTAATGTGTACATGTGTGAGTGCTCTAGTCACAGTTACACAGTTACACATGTAGCCAGGGTCCTTCTGGTCCCCCTGTCTGCAGGTTTCTTTCCCCCTTGCGTGTGTGCTGCCGCAGGGGCAAGCGTGTTCCCGGGGGCTCCCGGTGGCAGCTGCAGCAGGACGCCGCCCTGTTTAATGTGTTTGCGCATGTGCGGAGGCTTGTGCGTAAGCAGAGCAATCGCTGCGGCCATGTTGAGGTTGGCGCGGGAGTTCGCGCCTGTGCCGTGCAATGCACACAGGTTGGCAAGCATAGAGGTGGCCATTACATGTGTGCAAGAGCTCTTGGAAGTTGCGCATGCTCAGTTAAGAGTAGCGGCGGCCATTACAGCTTCAGACATGCGCAGTAAAGATCGCGCACACGGTCCCCATAGGAAAGAGCTGTACCAAGAACTACAATTCCCAGCAGCCTCTGGGGACTGCCCTTTCACCCTGGTCACAGGCAGCATTGAAGCCAATAGAGCTGGCAGCTTCTCATGCTGCAAAGTTGCAACAATGTTGTGTGCAGACAGGGTTTTGTCAGTTGGATCCAGGAAGCGATTGGGGAAGGTAGTGTACACAGCTGCAGTGCTCTGCTGTACTAGGCCCAAGACACCCCAGGCCAAGGTAGGCCCCACTCCCCACTAGGCTAGTGGGTAAGTTCATAGGGAAGGCCCCTTAGCTAGGGACCCTGCCCTCATCTGAGTCTTGTCAGTGAAACACCTGCAGTGCTGTGGGCTCTGACAAGAAGAGAAAGTGTGGCTTGCAGTGCAGCCACAGCAGTTAGTTTGGCAGTTTCAGGGAAGGCCCCTTTCAGTGCAAGGGGGGGTTGCTTTCTATAGTACCCAGTTCTATTGTGATATCACCGGTGCCAGTTGCACTCAGTGATCGCGGCCTGCGTCTGGGCTCAGACAGGCTCTGCAGCAAGAGACTTTCCAAAGGTGGATCACTCCATGCGGGAGTCACCCACCGCCAGGCAGAGTTGCCGGACGTCACAGAGGAGATCGCAGAGCGGCAGATCCTTTGTGAAGAATCTGCAGCCTCAGGTGCTAGAGCACTGGGCAGGTACAGTCAGTCATCAAGTGCACCAACTTTACCAACAGTCACTCACTTGGGGTATTGTGGGACATTTGGGACTATTGATATAACGTGTGGGGTACAAAGCCCTGCGTGGTGACTGGGTAGTTGTGCCTATTAGTATTATAGAAGGACACTGTCAATGTCATATTGTTGAAGTATGTTATGTTGTGTTATTTGCATATAGTAAACCCTTTTAGCCATAACCTTTGGTGTGGGCGGTTACTTTATGGATGTTCCTATGTGAGGGCCACTCTACACTCATAACCACACCTTGAATATGGAGTACAATTTTGGGCACCAATCCTAAGAAATTACATTATGGAACTAGAGAGAGTGCAGAGAAGAGCCACCAAATTAATAAAGGGGATGGACATTCTAACTTATGAGGAGAGGCTAGCTAAATTAGATTTATTTACATTAGAAAAGAGGCGTCTAAGAGGGGATATGATAACTATATTCAAATATATTCAGGGACAATACAAGGAGCTTTCAAAAGAACTATTCATCCCACGGGCAGTACAAAGGACTCAGGCCATCCCTTAAGGTTGGAGGAAAGGAAATTTCACCAGCAACAAAGGAAAGGGTTCTTTACAGTAAGGGCAGTTAAAATGTGGAATTCATTACCCATGGAGACTGTGATGGCAGATACAATAGATTTGTTCAAAAAAAGGTTGGACATCTTTTTAGATGGGAAAGGTATAGAGGGATATACCATATAAGTATACATGGGAAGGATGTTGATCCAGGGATTAATCTGATTGCCAATTCTTGGAGTCAGGAAGGAATTAATTTTTCCCCTTAATGGGGTTTTTTGTTTGCCTTCCTCTGGATCAATAAGTAAGTATAGATATAGAATAAAGTATCTGTTGTCTAAATTTAGCATAGGTTGAACTTGATGGACGTACGTCCTTTTTCAACCTCATCTACTATGTAACTATGTAACTATGTAATATGCCGGATCAATTTTTGTGTATGATGATTCACATCTTCCATGGGTTTAGCCAGAATAATTAGGATTGGATCTAGCGGGATTTTGATATCAGTCACATCTTTTATTCGTTTCAAAACTGTCCCCCAGTAAGTCTGCATTACTGGGCAATACCACCATATACTGTATGTGCCAAATCTCCTAATTGTCCACAGCCCCGCCAACATCTATCTGAGGTTCCCAGGAACATCTGCTTTAATCTTTTGGGGGTATAGTACCAACATAACAAAATGTTCTATATATTCTCTTTTGTTACCATACATATAGAGGTTTTACCCGCATTCTCCCATATATCTTTCCAGTCCTCCCTTGTTATTTCAGTCTGGAAATCAAGAGCCCACTGATCCATGTATTTATGGTTTGGGGTATCCTTTTTTAGGGTTAGCCCCTGGTACAGAGACGATATCAAAAACCTCTGATATTTTTTTTGTTTTACATAGATCTTCAAATCGTGTATATCTAGGAAATTCCTCATCATGGAGGCCCTGACACACAAAGTGTCGGACCTGCATGTACCTAAATAGCTCAGTTTGGGGCAGACCATACTCTCATCAATTCCTCACAAGGCATTAGCTTGTCTTTTTCTAATAAATCTCCTACCTCCAGATCAGATTTCCTCTATGTTTCCAAATTTCAAAACCCTGACCCTGAAAGCCTGGGGTAAACCCTGAGTTACCGAACAGGGACACGAGCCTGGAAGGGGTCCCCATAACCTTATACTTCTTTTTTGCCATCTGCCACATTTTTCAAAGTAAATCCAATTATTGTCGGCTCCGACTGTCTTCCTGGCCCCGTCCCAGAACCAGACCATAATAAATAATGCAATCCAACTGGGCATTTTAGCGAGCTCTCCAGATCCACCCAGGCATATACTCCTCTTGGGGAGTGCCAGTAAAACCATTTTTTTCATACGGGAGGCTATATAATATTTTAGAATATTTGGAACGGCCATACCACCTCCTTCCTTAGTGTCCAACATAATTGACCTAGCTATTCTCGGTTGTTTGTGTTACCAAATAAACTGCATAATTTGATTGGGAATTTCTTTTATATTTGAGTGCGTGACAGATATCGGTAATTGTCTGAAAATAGTACAGAAGTCTAGGGAGAATATTCATCTTAACTGCAGTTATACGCCCTATCCAGGATATGAAATGAGAATTCCAGGCTTGTAGATCTTTTTTTATTTTGGAGAATAGGTCAGGGTAATTATATTTATATAATAAATTATAATCTCTGGTAAAATAAATTCCTAGATATTTCAATTGGGTCTTTTTCCATTTATAGTCAAAGTGCCGTTTAAGCACCTCAACCTCCTTTTCAGTTAACGTCAAATTTAAAGCTTCCGATTTTCCCATACTGTATTTACTTTATACCCAGAGGGCTCACCAAACCCCCGAAGGGTGGACTGCAGATTCGGAAGAGGTGTCAATGGGTTAGATATAGCACGAATAACATCACCTGCAAACAGCGATATTTTGTAGCACACATCTTTTATTTTAATCCCTTGTATATTTAGGGAGGCTCTAATGGTGGCCGCGAGAGGCTCGATTGTCAGAGCGAAAAGAAGGGGGGAAACGGGGCACCCCTGCCTAGTCCCATTTTTAATTGTTATTAGGTTCCCCTCCCCACCTGGAATCTTCAGGGTGGCTGTTGGCAACTGATAGAGAGCACAATCTCCCTGTAAAAATATCCCAAAAATCTGAATGCCTCTAGTGTTTTATCTAAGAAATCCCACCTTATCCTATCAAACGCTTTGTCCGTGTCTAGGCTTACCAGCATAGCTTTCAGTTTAGAGTTATGTGTCTGGTCAATAACATTAATAATTTTTCTTGTGTTGTCTGACGCCTGGCGTTCACTCACAAACACACCTGATCATAGTGAATTTATCTTGGGAGTATTGGATTCAACCTGTTGGCTAAAATGTTGCTATAGATTTTCAAATCTGTGTTAAGCAATGAGATTGGCCTGTAGCTACCACAACATAAAGGGTCCTTTCCCTCTTTAGGGATCACCACTATATTGGCCTTCGTCATCTGTGGAGGGATTTGTTTTCCAATGAGAAAATCATTAAATAGATCCAAGAGACAAGGCCCTAAAATTCCTATAACATTTTTATAATACAGGTTTGAAAAAACATCTGCGCCCGATGCCTTCGATGATTTCAGAGAGCTGACCGCCTTCCCCAGCTCTACCCGAGTTATTTTTGCGTTTAAAATCTTATGATCTTCTTCCGTCATTTTCGGGAAGGCACAATCTCTCAGAAAATCCTCAATCTGGTTCAAGCCCGGGACTTTAGCATTCGGTGTTGAATTATCTAGATTGTAAGGTTCCGTATAAAATTTAGCAAATTTCTCTGCGAACCTTTAGGGGTTGTAAGTCACTCTTCCACTTTTTAAACTAATAGCGGGAACCGAGGCTCTCGCCCTGATCCCTCTAAGTTTTTTTGCTAAAAGGCGATCTGCCTTATCTCCCTTGTCATAATATGTCTGCTTAGCCACCTAAGGGCCTTCTCTACATCCTCCAATTGGAACCCCTTAAGTTCCTCCCTTACCTGGTTCAAAATTTTAGATACTTTCCTCGACGGATTTTTTATATGTGAGCTTTCCAACTTTATAATTTTTTCCGTTAAATATTTTTATCTTTCCATTTTTATTCTCTTTCTGTTTGATGCTATTGAAATAAGCTGTCCTCTAACCGTGGCATTATGTGCCTCCCATAATATTGCTGTTGATTCTACAGACCCCATTGTTAGACGGAAAATAATTTTTAAATGAGTCTCCAATTTGTGCGCTAATTTCTGGATAATTTAGTAAAGAATCATTCATCCTCCAATGAAATGATTGAATCTTAGCGAATGGTGGATCAATCAGGATAGCCACCAGAGCGTGGTCTGACCACGTGATAGGCCCTATATATGAGTGGACCAATACTTCTAGGATATTTGGAGATACAAAAATATTATCGATTCTAGAATACGAATCATGTGGGGGCGAATAGAAGGAATAATCTCTCTGCCCTTTATGCGACCAACGCCAGGCATCCAACAGACCAAATTCTTTGATTAGCAATCTACATTTCTTTGCTACACTGTATGTCATTGCAGAGAGTGAATGCCTTGGATGTGTGGACTTGTCCACATCCGGGTTCAGGACCATATTAAAATCACCTCCTACAGTGTATAACTGTTCTCGGTTATCCCCCATTGACTCCAATGTTTACCTTAGGAAATCAATTTGTCCCTCATTAGGCGCATATAAATTCACTAGTGTAATATGTAGACCTAAGAGAAGACCATGGACCACAAGTGACCTCCCTCCCTTGTCTCTTTTGACCTCCAGTGTCTGGAATGGGATATCTTGTTTTAACAAAATCGCAACCCCCCCTTTTCTTACTGGTTAAAGATGAATAAAATGCTATAGGGAATGTCCTGCTAAAGGTGTTTGGGGGTTCCTGGATATCGAAATGCCTCTCTTGCAGAAAGACAATGGGGGTCATGCAGTAAAGGTCGAAAAGGCACTCTCGGCAGGGGTTTGAAATTGCCATGTTTTTTGCGTGTTGCCCTCGCAGTATGCAGGAAGGCCCAAATCACTGCGAGAGCAACATTTCAAAACATGGTGAGTAGCCGGTGGCGATAAGCTCTGCCTGTCGAGAAGGGCTCCCCTGCCGAGATATGTCTGCAGCAGAGAGAGATTCACCTCTCTCTGCGCAAATCTCGGGAGAAAAAAAATAATAATTTTATAACATTTGTATTCATAGTGTACATGTGCAGGGGGTCTCCGAAGCTGAACCGTGTTTGTTTCAGGTCTGGGGACCTCCTGCTTCCCGAGATACAGGCCCCGTTATGGGGTGCCGGTATCCCTCTGCATTTAAATGTCCCGATTACGTGACCGTGATATGTAAACAAAGCAGAGGGATACCGGCAACCCATAACGGGACCTGTATCTCGGGAAGCAGGGGGTCCCTGGACCTCAAACCAACGCGATTCTGCTCCGGAGACCCTCTGCACATCTACACTAGTGACGAAACACTAGTATCAATAAACAATAATTCATTACCGTAGTGGCTATCCACTATGGTAATAAAGCTGCTTTAATGTATTTTTATTAATATTGTGCGGGAGCAGGGGGTCCCCTGAGCTGAACCGCATTGATTTCAGCCTCAGGGACCCCCTGCTTCCCGAGTTAAAGGCCCCAGTATGGGGCACCGGGTGCCGGTATCCCACTGTTTATATGTCACACGTCACGCGATGTGGACGCAATAAAGATGGCAGCGACACTGGCACCCGATGCCCCATACCGGGTCCTGTATCTCGGGAAGCAGGGGGTCCCTGAGCCAGAAATCAATGCGGTTCAGTTCAGGAGACCCCCTGCTCCCGCACACTATTATAATAAATACATTAAAGCTGCTTCATTACCTTAGTGGCTATTCGCTAAGGCAATGAAGGGGTTAAGGCACAATAGCATGTTTATTGGGGACAATTGCCCCCAATAAATATTGCAATAGACAATACACACAAACCCTGTGCCCCCAACAACCGCTATACCCCCCTAACATACATAGCCTAGCTTAATTTTGGGGGATGCGCAGGAATGATACTATAGGCCGGCGATGGCACTCAGGTGGTCCCACAGGTGTCCGGGGGTCCCTGCTTGCCTGTAGTACCAATTATTTGCGTGTACTGTACCATGCATCAAGTACCATGTGACTCCCTTTGGATGACGTCACATCCTTTCTCCCCCAAGCCTCTGTCACATGGTCTACTACAGCCAATCACAGATGGGATTTAGTTCCCACGCTCTGATTGGCTCAAGTACCATGTGACGGTGGCCATCTTGCTTTGGATGACATCATCTTAAAGGCAAATGAAGCACAGCCATTCTGATTGGCTGGCTTTATTTCCTTTAAATGACGTCACCCACAAAAAAAAAACCCATTGAAAATCACATGGTTTTCACGGCCCAATCTGGACCGTGGGAACCATATGACGAAAATGTGACGTCATAGGCCTATAAAAGCCTATGTCGTCTCATTTTTGAGCCAGACGCCGAGGAGGAAGGACTTCCTTCTCCAAGAAGAGGACCAGAGCGTGCCGGAAGAAGGTAAAGAAGATTAAGAAGATACAGATGAAGACCCCAGAAGAGACAGAAGACCCACGAGAGTGACAGTATGGATTACAAATAGGTAGAAGAACATAGTTCCGTAATAGTGCTCTAAGGACCTTAGATGTTGAACATATAATAATCAATGATTTCTTGATTGAAGAAAGGTAATAGGCTGGGTTGAGGTATATAAGTGAGTGAGTGAGGTATATATGGGTGAGCATATATGTCTGAGACCTAAATAAGTGTCCTGGTGAGTGTGGGTAACGGAGATATATGAGCCCCACCCCCTCACTGCCAATGTGGACTAGATCTGACAACCAGCTTAGAACACCAATAAAATACCTCTAAGTACTGTGTGAAGTACAAACTCACGTGACCATGCCCTTAGTGCCTTCTAAGATGCGTGCTTCTGCAGGTTGAGTGAAGATCAGGTAGCCATGTATGTAGAGATGCAGCGCACAGCGGGAAAACAGGATTCCACGGGACAGCAGCAGTATGATAAAAAATCCTTTATTGTAACGTCATGGTGCAGACAGGAGTGGGTGCAAGAAAAAAGCCTCTGTCTCTTACGCGTTTCACGCCTGTGTGGCGCTTCGTCGGAGAGTACAGGTAGGTGTGCCATAGTCGCCCTCTTATAGTGATGCCAATTTGCTAAATTTGCAAACCGCCGTGATAATCAAAAAACCGGAAGTGACGCGGCCGTCTCACTGAACCGGAAGTGACGTGTCGCAATGCGCGAGTCAGTGTTGTTTACATTCTATCTTGGCAGTGATGTACACGTCATCTCACCAATGGAGACAACTCATGGGGAGACCGCCAAGCCAGGTTACAATGTGTCATTATAATCAAGTAACCGGAAGTGATGTGGCCGTCTCTCTAAACCGGAAGTGACGTGTCGCGTCTATGTGCAAGACAGCCTTTGTTTACAAGCTGTCTGGGTAGTCATGACACCCTGCACGTCAACCCTAAGATGATATAGGGAAGGGAAAAAATTATCTACTGTAGATACCACCTTGTGGGTGGGTAGTGGGTAATTACTTTTGCGGTTATTAACTGCTAAGGTGATTAAGGGGTTGGAGGATATTAGAATATATTTGCTATGTATTTTCTGGCAACGGAGGACAGAAGGACCTTGCAGTTTCAAGAGAAGGGTGACCATCATATTTGCTATGGTAAGTAGAACTGTATTTATTAACTTTATTTATGCATGCTAATGTTGGATTTAATAATGGGCAAATAATCTATTATCCATATCTGGATAATAGTTATTTTGCCCATTACTGTACTGTATGTGTTTGGTGGGGGGAGAGGGGATTTATTTATTTAAATGTATATGACATGTTTATTTTTTTTACATACAGGGTTGGTTCCTTAGGTCTGCGGGGACCTCTGGAGACCACCTGGGGACCCCCCGACGCCCAGGGGTACCACCTGCGGACCCACGGGGGACACCTGCGGGGAAGAACCAGGGCCCCCCGCAGACCCGCAGGGACCACCCGAGGGTCCCCAGACTCCAGTGGGAACCACCCGAGGGCCTCAGACACCTGTGGGGCTGACCCGGGACCCCCAGACACCTGCGGGCCCACCCTTGGACCCCATTTGGAGCCCGCGGGGACAAACTGGAGGCCCACGGCGCCTGGCGGGGACCACCCGGAGACCCCCAGACCCTGTGGGCACCCCCTTCTGATGCACTGTGGGGCCTGAGGACACTTGTCGGGACCACTGGGGACTACCGTAGGTCTGGGGTATGAATCCTGTATGTAAAATAATAAATCATGTTTTTATGGGGGGACACAGGGGGTGGGTTATGACAATGTTTATTAAATATAATAATGTTTATTGTGGGGCTATTCTGTGTAGTGGTTTTATTATGGGTAGTGGGGGAAGGGGGTATTGTCCCCAAGGGTGGGTGGTTAGGCCTCCCGGGTGGGTAGTGGGGGGAGGGTTCGTTTAACCCCTTAATTACTATAGCGGTTAATAACCGCTAAGGTGATTAAGGGGTTAGGGGACATTAGATTGGCTCTTTTTATTCTTGTGTATGTTTTCCAGCACCGGAGGTGGACATGGACAGTGATGAGGATGAGGACGGCCTTCATCGTGGCAGCCGGGCAAGGGTGAGTGCAAGATGTATTTATTTTATTTATTGTGATTAATGTATTTGAAATGGGCAAATGTATTATTATCCATATGTGGATAATAGTAATTTTGCCCATTACTGTAGTGTGTGTGTGGGGGTGGGGGGGGGGGGGTGTATTTATTTAAAAGTATTGATGTATTTTTTTATTATTTTTAGGTGGCACAGAATTGGTACTGCAGGCAAGCGGGACCCCCGGGCACCTGAGGGACCACCCGAGGGCCACCGCCGTCCTATAGTATCATTCCTGTGCATCCCCCCAAAAATTAAGCTAGGTTATGTATGTTAGGGGGGTATAGGGGTTGTTGGGGGCACAAGGGGTATGT
Source organism: Ascaphus truei (assembly GCA_036426205.1). Taxonomy (NCBI): domain Eukaryota; kingdom Metazoa; phylum Chordata; class Amphibia; order Anura; family Ascaphidae; genus Ascaphus; species Ascaphus truei. The sequence goes on along the minus strand of WSYH01008901.1, from coordinate 14,707 downwards.
GTGTTGTATATTGCAATGTTTATTGGGGGCAATTATCCCCAATAAATATGCTATTATGCCTTAACCCCTTCATTGCCTTAGCGAATATCCGCTATGGTAATGTAGCTTCTTTAATGTATTTTTAATAATAGTGTGCAGGAGCAGGGGGTTTCCTGAGCTGAACCGCATTGATTTCTGGCTCCGGGACCCCCTGCTTCCCAAGTTACAGGCCCCGGTATGGGGCATCGGATGCCAGTGTCGCTGCCATTTTCATTGCGTCCACGTCGCAAGACGTGTGACATATAAACAATGGGATACCGGCACACGATGCCCCATACCGGGGCCTGTAACTTGGGAAGCAGGGGGTCCGTGAGCCACAAATCAATGCGGTTCATTAAAAATACATTAAAGCAGCTTCATTACCATAGCGGCTATCTGCTATGGTAATGAATAATTTTTTATTGTTATGTGTGTTTTGATACTAGTGTAGATGTGCAGGGGGTCTCCGGAGCTGCACTGCATTGTTTTCATGTCCGGGGACCCCCTGCTTCCTGAGATACAGGCCCCGTTATGGGGTGCCGGTATCCCCCTGCAGAATTTAAATCCCCCGGTCACGTGACGCGGGTGCTTTAAAAGTACAGGGGATACCAGCACCCCATAACGGGGCCTGTATCTTAGGAAGCAGGGGGTCCCCGAGCCTGAAACCAATGCGGTTCAGCTCCGGAGACCCCCTGCACGTCTACATTATTATTAAAATGAATATTTTTACTGTACGATCGCCTGTAACAGCCGTGCATGGAGATGCAGCAACTCCATGCAAATGCTACAGGCGACTTTTTTTTCCTATCAGCTATCGCGCTTGAACTTTAGGCGCGATAGCAGGGGTGGGAGGGGGGAAAAGCACGCATGATCGGGCAGATTGGAGCTCGGCCGATCCAGAACGCGCTGAACTCCTTAGTGAATCGCGCCTCTGGCTTCAATTTTTTGCGGACGTGAAAATGTTTTCACACCGGCGCAAAAGCTCACCGCTTAGTGCATAGCCCCCAATATATATCTTAGCTAAGCCCATCAAATACGATCAATTATAACTAAACAGTGGAATTTATCAAACTTTGATAAAGATTTGAGACCATTTACAATCAAAGGCCCCAAGTTCGTTTACAAAAAAGCCAAATCTTTGGCGTCTTATTTATCTCCACGTTATTTGAAGTCTCAATCTGACGAGGGCAATAGGCTTGGAAACCTGAAAGGTTTCTACACGTGTGGACACTGTAAAATATGCACATATGCCAAGCCCACCAAAATCCTTAGTGACAAGATTAGATAAAGACATTGAGTCATTCATAAATTGTAATGCCAACCACATAGTGCATTTTCTAAAATGTTACTGTGACAAGGGATATGTGGGCAGAACAATAAGACGCCTTACACAACGAATAATGGAGCACGTTCGATCTATCAAAAAAATAGACACCTCACACCCACTACCCAGACATTTCACGGAATGCCCTAGAGGCGGAAATAAATAAAACTTTCGTTTCCTCGGTATAGAACACATTCAGATGTCTATCAGAGGAGGGGATACACTTAATATACTAAATAAACGTGAAATGTATTGGATTTGTAAACTGCACCATTCCCTTTGATCTACCACACATCCTCTTTTCACTCCTCTTTTTTTCGTGTAAGAGTTTATTAATAAAGTGGGTAGGTTAATCTCTTTGCATATTCTTAAAGAAGTGTCAATGAAAGTATGCATGTCTTTATGATATATTGTTTCATCTATCACCATATCCATCAAAGAAGTATATATCAATATGTGCTATTGGGGAGAATTATTATACAACTGAATTTAGGATTCATAATACTGTATCTTCATAATTGTTTCCGTGTATACGAATCCTAATTTACATTGTTTGTTACAGCCACATCTTATGGGTCTGCTGTATGTTATGACTCAACTTATTGGATCAAGGGTCAGCATCATGAAGTCTTAATATAGACAACAAGAACCATGAAGATGATAAGAATGATAAATGAATACAAATGGTCATGTCTGTAAAATAAGTATGGATGTTATAATTATGACTGTCATACATGACGGTTAGATATATTCTATCACACCAGGTCCTAAAGTATTAATGAGTCATATGTTGTGATTATTTTACAGCTGACGTAGGTCTTTGCCTGTTTGTGCATTGACTTCCAGTGGTGACGTTCATTACTGTACTGCGTCTATGTACATGGCAGATCTGTTACTCATGATGGAATGGGAGATATTTCTCATTCCAAATTATATATGATTTTATATCATTTTTGGATTATTACTACACTGTATCTAACCAGTTTAATTAGTTATATATTTCGTTAATTTTTCGGCATGAATATCTAGTTATGCAATATATTCGTTTATTCTAATTCATAGTATATCGTTAGTTTTACAAATGATGTTTCATACTTTCTAACTACAATAATATTATATAGGAGAGATATACAAAAATACATCATAAGAGGATATCAATAAATCTTTAAATAGGTGGTGAATTATATGCCAAAATGAATGTATCCTTCCTTTGTATTCATGCTGGGTTTTTAAAATTTCAGTGACCACATTTTTACAAATGTTATGGTGAAGAGGTTATTATTTTAAATTTGTTACAATTTAGCGTTCGTTACTCCTCTTGTAATATGTATGCTAGGCAGTGTATGTATCCGCTGCCTTTTTTGGTAATGAAACACCTGTATTCATACACCCACGATTAACCCATCGGTTACCTCAGGGGGGCGCAAACTTTTTTCCCTGTGCCCCCCTGCCGGCTGTCCCCTCATTCCCGTGCCCCACCCAACCCCAACTTACCCGCGCTCCGGCGTAATGACGTCACGTTGTCATAGCAACGTGACGTCACATGACCTCACAGCGTCATTTTGCCGCCGCGTTGCCATGGCGACGCAGGGAGGAAGCCGCCGGAGCCAAGGTAAGTATGGTTTGCAGAGGCCCTGCAGCTCCCTCGGCACATAATTTAAGTGCCTTCGGGAAGTGCGCGGGGCCTCTGTAAACCCCGCGCCCCCCCGTCGGCAGTCTCGCGCCCCCCCTGGGGATCGCGCCCCCCAGTTTGCGCACCGCTGGGTTACCTCACCTCTCACCTGTGCGAGAGCATACTGATTATTTCAGTGGGAGGAGATTTCAGGTGCGGATGTATTACAAAAAGGGATGACGGACATTAGTAGTCCTCTACTCTCTCTTTGATAAAGCGCCATCGGGTGCGAAACGTGTAAGAGTGTTTTTTTTTATCCTGTTCTAAAGTGCCAATACGTTTTTTCATTTCTTTATATACCAAGCCTTGGTGAATTTTTCGACTGTGTACCGCCATTTTCTTTTTCTACTTGGATATATATATCAGTAACAAATTACAATTAGATTGTAAGCACTTCGGTGCAGGGACTCCATTTCCTAAATGTTACGTTTCCTAAATGTTACTTTTATGCCTGAAGCACTTATGTGTTATTTGTATTAATTGTTTATATGATTATGTCACGTGTATTACTGCTGTGAAGTGCTATGTACATTAATGACGCTATATACAATAAGGTCCGGAAATAATTGGACACTGATACAAGTTTTGTTATTTCGGCTGTGTACCAAAATAAATTCAAGATACAGTTAAATAATGAATATGGGCTTAAAGTGCAGTCTATCAGCTTTAATTTGAGGGTATTCACATCCATATTGGAGGAAGGGTTTAGGAATCACATCTCTTTAATATGTAGCCCCCTCTTTTTCAAGGGACCAAAAGTAATTGGACAATTTACTCAAAAGCTGTTTCATGGACAGGTGTGGGCTATTACTTCGTTATTTCATCATTAATTAAGCCGGTAAAAGGTCTGGAGTTGATTCCAGGTGTGACATTCGCATTTGGAAGCTGTTGCTGTGAACCTACAACATGAGGTCAAAGGAGCTCTCAATGCAAGTGAAACAGGGCATCCTTAGGCTGCAAAAAAAAGAAAATCCATCAGAGAGATAGCAGGAACATTAGGAGTGGCCAAATCAACAGTTTGTTACATTCTGAGAAAAAAAGAACGCACTGGTGAGCTCTGCAACAAAAAGGCCTGGACGTCCACTGAAGACAACAGTGGTGGATGATCATAGTATCCTTTCCATGGTAAAGAAAAACCGCTTCACAACATCTAGCTAAGTGAAGAACACTCTCCAGGAGGTAGGCATATCATTATCCAAGTCTACCATAAAGAAAAGACTTCACGAGAGCAAATACAGAGGGTTCACCACAAGGTGCAAACCATTCATAAGCCTCAAGAATAGAAAGGCCAGATTAGACTTTGCCAAACAATATCTGAAAAAGCCAGCCCAGTTCTGGAACAGCATTCTTTGGACAGATGAAACTATGATCAACCTGTACCAGAATGATGGGAAGAAAAAAGTATGGAGAAGGCTTGGAACGGCTCATGATTCGAAGCATACCACATCATCTGTAAAACATGGTGGAGACAGTGTGATGGCATGGGCATGCATGGTCTCCAATGGCACTGGGTCACTAGTGTTTATTGATGATGTGACAGAAGACAGAAGCAGCCGGATGAATTCTGAAGTGTATAGGGATATATTGTCTGCTCAGATTCAGCCAAATTCAACAAGTTGATTGGACGGTGCTTCACTTTACAGATGGACAATGTCCCAAAACATACTGCGAAAGCAACCCAGGAGTTTTGTAAGGCAAATGGCCGAGTCAATCACCTGATCTGAACCCGATCGAGCATGCATTTCACTTGCTGAAGACAAAACTTAAGGCACAAAGACCCACGAACAAACAACAACTGTCTGTCCTGATATCCTCCCCTGCTGTGTATTTAGTTCTATTTAGGTAAAAACATATTTCAAATTGTCTGTCTCCAAATCATCCCCCTGCTGTCTTAATTTAATTCAGCTTTCACACTTGTGCAAGACAACACCCTTCTTAGAAAAAACATTTGCTTTAACATCCCTCACATGTGCTAATTAAGTTTGTTGTGCCAGCCAGGTGACTTTGTAAAAGTATATAAGTAAACTCATAACAGCCATAGCTGCCTGCAGCCATGCTCTTAAGCAGATATGTTTCAAGTAGTTATGAAGTTTAAAAAGGAAGTTCAAAAAGAAGTGGAAAAGTGGACAACATCTACTGCTTCTGATTCCTGCATTTGATCTACGTTGGAAAGGAGGATATCATCTATCCCAGACTGAACATCTCAACACTTCACTATTGCTGTGATGCCGCCTTTCATTTTTATATTTGCTGTATTTTCAAATTATGCTCTTCCTTCCACCAGTCTCCTTATGTCTCTAACTCTATTCATATATCTCCATCTCTCCTTTCTTCCCCACTTCTCAGTTCACATGAACTCCTTTCTTACCTGCGCCCTCTGTCGCCACACAGCTATACACCCTGCACTAAAACACACCCCTATAAATCATCCTCACACATTCTCTTTCTTTCCATGCTTCTCCTTCTTGCTTCTGGGGATATCTCTCCCAATCCTGGTCCCTGCCTTATTTCTACTTGCTCTTGTCCTCGCCTCCCACATGCAACTTCTACTCCTTCTGGTGTTAACCCCTCCAACATCATACCCATCACCTGTCACCCTCCCTCCTCTCTCCCTTTCTCCTGTGCCCTTTGGAATGCCTGCTCCCTCTCTAACAAGTTCCTCTCTGTGCATGACTTCTTTCTCTCTCACTCCCTGCTTCTTTGCTATAACTGAGACCTGGCTCACTCAGTCTGACTCTGCTCTGGAAGCTGCCCTCTCCTACGGTGGCCTTTCCTTCTCCCACACTCCCCGCCCTGATGGCAGGGGTGGAGGCGTGGGGCTCCTGCTCTCCTCTCTCTGTCGTTACCGAACCCTTCCTATTCCCCCCTCTCTTGCTTTTCCCTCCTTTGAGGTTCACACTGTCCATATCTTCTCTCCTCTCCCTGTCCATGTGGGGTTCATCTATTGCCCACCTACCTCTACTCATCCCCCTTCTGCCTTTCTCTCTCACTTTGAATCCTGGCTCTCTTTCTTTCTCTCCTCAGACTCCCCTGTTCTTCTGCTTGGGGACTTCAATTGCCACATTGATGACCCCTCACTCCCTTGGGCTTCCCGCTTTCTTTCTCTAACCTCTTCTTTTGGCCTTCAACAGTGGACTGCAGCCAGCACCCACAAGGATGGCCACTACTTAGACCTGGTTTTCACTAAAAACTTCTCTCTCTCTGATTTCTCCATTTCCCCTTTCCCTCTCTCTGACCATCACCTAATCTCATTCTCTTTATCTCGCTTCTCCCCCCCCCATCTACCCCCCGGTTCTGCAGAAACCTGCGCTCTATTCACTTACCTGACTTTAAGTCCACATTACACTCCTCCCTCTCCTCTCTCAGCTCTGCTACAGACCCTGACAACCTGGTCAGGAACTACAACTCTGCCTTGTCCTCCTCTCTTGATCTACATGCCCCGCTTTCTCTCTGCCGCACTCGCCCTTCTAACCCTAGACCCTGGCTAAATTCCCACACGCGCATCCTGCGTTCATCCACTCGTTCCTCTGAACGCTTCTGGAGGAAATCTCATACTCTCGCAGACTTCCTTCACTACAAATTTATGCTATCCTGTTTCAACTCTGCCCTCTCGCAAGCTAAACAAGACTACTTTTCTTCACTAATCAACATGCACAAGTCTAACACACGCCAACTGTTCTCTGACTTTGATACTCTACTCAAACCACCCTCTGCTGCCTCTCCTTCCTCCATCTCCGCTCAGGACTTTGCTGACTATTTTAAGGAAAAGGTGGAATCCATATGTAGCCAGGTCCCCCTCTGCCCGTCGCCCTCCCTCAAGTGACTGGCGATCGCGGGTGCCGCCGAGCCCAATGGCGGACCCGTCGGCGATTGCCAGGGTGAGGGGCAGATGGGAACCGGAGCGGAGGTTGCCGGGGACGCGAGCGGCTGGTGGTCAGGGCCGCGGGCACATTGCTAGGGCTCTGGCAGGGAGGTTCGCGCATGCGCAGTGATAAGGCGCGAACAAGTCCCATGAGCCTCAGCAGCACCCCATGTGACGCCAGGGAGCCAATAGGGCTACAGGAGCTCCCTGCTTGCAGGGAATGGATACAATTCGCGGGGTTTTGCAGACAGTCAGTCAGCGCCAGGAGCAGCCAGGGGAAGGAGGTAGGGTGCAGGAGTCAGTGACACCCTGCACTAGGCCAGCAGCCCCCGAGGCCCGAGATAGCACTGAGCCACCCAGTAGAGTGAGTTGTGTCAGGGACAGGCCCAAGGTTAGGGACCCTGCCCCGTACTATTCAGAGTCAGTTAGGGACACAGCGGACGCAGTGCGTACGTCCAGAGGTTTGGGTGCAGACCTTCACTGTTGCTGCAGCATTCATCCGGGTGGGATCGCCCCGGACGTTAGTTCCTGTGTTCAGCCGACATCAGGATCCTTTGTGAAGTTCCGTGGCAGGCCCGGGCACCGGAGTGCCCGGCAGGTAACAATCAACAAGTGCACCAACGAGTCATATCACATTCACACGGGACATAGTGGCTGCGCAGTCACACATATTCATCTCACTTGAGGGAGGGGTGATACTGTGTGGGGTTACTGGACACTGGGTGGGAGCATCCGGTGAAGGTGGAGGTAGCGTCCTGCGAGACGCAGTAGTTAGTGTCTCCTCTAGGGAGGGACACCTGTTGATTGTATGCATGAGTATGGTTACACTAGTAAAGGTATTGGTTGTTTTACATACTGTGTGCTGAGTGATATATATTGTCCTGCGAGGAACCACTCCCCCTCTGGTGGAAGCCATCGCAGGTGGAGGAGCTGCACAGAGTACGAGGTTACTCATATTATACTTGCCCCAGGTTCCCCGTGGCGGAAGCTCAGCCCTCCTGTGAGCCTAACAGGTAACGCACCACACCTGGTAACCTTAGGTTCTCCGCACCTACACTCTATCTGCGATTGGGTGGGGGAATACCCGTTACACATACGTCAGAACATCCCCTCTGTTTCTTCCTCCCATCCTACACCTCTTCCTAACTCTCCTCCTGCCTTCCTTGACTCTTTTTCCACTGTCTCAGAGGAGGATGTGTCGCCTCTTCCCCCTCTACCACTTGCCCTCTTGACCCCATTCCCTCCCATCTCCTAGAACCTCTTGCTCCTTCTATAATCCCTACACTCACACACATTTTTAACTCCTCTCTCTGCTCTGGAACATTTCCATCCTCCTTCAAACATGCAACAGTCATACCATTACTGAAAAACAGCAAGCTTGACCCTACCTGTCTGTCTTTCTAACTATCGACCTGTCTTTCAGTGTCTCTTTTGCTAACACCTCCTCCTCTATCGATCTCTCTGTGGGCATACCCCAGGGCTCTGTCCTGGGACCTCTTCTCTTTTCTCTGCACACACTTTCTCTAGGTGACCTAATCACATCTCTTGGGTTTAAATATCACCTCTATGCTGATGACACACAAATATACTTTTCAACAGTTGGGGAGCTATTTTCTTTGTGAATGGAGCAAACCATCTTGTGTCTAGCCCTTTTCTGCCTACGCTTGAGGAGTACCAAGCCCCGATGACAGAGACGGCTCCAGATCCGGTTCCAAAACCGGAACCCCAGATGATGGAACCACAGCTGACGGAATCAACGAAGGGTAAGGTGACTACCCAGGGAGAAGGGGGATCGCTAGCACTGGTACCACCGGAGCAGTACCGCTTCATGCTGGTTGCCGCCAGTGAATGCGAGGTGCCCCGATGCTGTACCCCTGCGGAGATGTCCCTACCCCCATCCTGTACTGCTGAAGACAGTAGTCAACGACTTGTGGTGATGCGCCAACCGGCGGACCACTCAAGTGAAGCTCCAGACAAAGAACCAACTACCTCAAGTGCAGCGGACCCTGATGTGGGCCCGTGTGCCCTACAACGGCCAGTCCGGCCTACTACGATGGTACCATCGGTCCTAGGCTTGGGATCAGTACCTAACAACGACAAGGGTGAGTTGACTGCCCCAGGGGTGTCGGGTGTGAGCTTCCAGGTGACCGCGGAGCACGGTAGCTCCTTAAGTCTGGCCACCAGGGTGATTGCCTCCACTCGGCATCGCGTCCTGGCGGAGGTGTCCCCCTTGGAAGATTGCTTTCCAGTGGTGCGAGTGGACCAGTACCAACCGCCTATCGTCCAGGTGAAGAGGAAAGTCAGCCCCATCATGATGTCCAGTGCTGCCATAAGTATTACTATAACTGAACTGAGTGTGAGTCCGTGCGCTCCAACCCAAATGGTCCCAGGACTGGGATCCAACGCTCCCGAGTTTTAAGACAGTGAGTGGACTGCCCCAGAAGTGCCGGGGACAGGTCCCAAGACAGCCGAGGTGGGAACTGACAGCGTCCCCGAGGACCTGTTGGCCACCATGAATCACCACAGTGGTAAGGTATTAACCCTTTACCCCCTGCAGGATGTAACAAAGACTTTGACTACTGAGACATTGCTAATCGCTCTCTTCCCAGTGGAAGCCTCCCAAGTGCGTAGGAACAAGGACTGTGTTGTGAGTGATGCCGTGAAATTTGCCTCCTTTAAGCCCAAAAAGGAGCGCTCCATTCACCATGTGGTGGACCGCGGAAAGGGTCAAGGCCTCCTGGCCTACCGCATCCATGCCGCGGATGGTCGGGTAAAGGTCTGGCCAAGAGACACTGTGCTATTCCTTCCACCAGGGGGAGGAAGTAGTATGGAACCAGTGACTGTTGCACATGACTCCAGTATCGGTAACGGAGACTACCCAGGCGGAGGCTCACCAAAGTCAAAGTGAGGTACCCCCACATTATCAGTTAGGGGCACCCCACAATTGGTCTCAGCAAACAGCTAACACTCAGCTGGCCTCGGGTATTACTGTGTGTGATATGCCATGTACCAATAACGTTAAAGCACCTGTGATAAGTTGTATATACTATGCACTGCATTTTCATTATATAACTTTATTGTGCTGTGTGACGCTGTCCTCCAAGCGGGGACGTTGGTATTTCCACCAGGGGGAGATTGTAGCCAGGGTCCCTCTGGTCCCCCTGTCTGCAGGTTTCTTTCCCCCTTGCGTGTGTGCTGCTGCAGGGGCGAGCGCGTTCCCGGGGGCTCCCGGTGGCAGCTGTGGCAGGACGCCGCCCTGTTTAATGTGTTCGCGCATGTGCGGAGGCTTGCACGTAAGCAGAGCAATCGCGGCGGCCATGTTGAGGTTGGCGCGGGAGTTCGCGCCTGTGCCGTGCAATGCACAGAGGTTGGCAAGCATAGAGGTGGCCATTACATGTGTGCAAGAGCTCTTGGAAGTTGTGCATGCTCAGTTAAGAGTAGCGGCGGCCATTACAGCTTCAGACATGCGCAGTAAAGATCGCGCACGCGGTCCCCATAGGAAAGAGCTGTACCAAGAACTACAATTCCCAGCAGCCTCTAGGAACTGCACTTTCACCCTGGTCACAGGCAGCATTGAAGTCAATAGAGCTGGCAGCTTCTCATGCTGCAAAGTTGCAACAATGTTGTGTGCAGGCAGGGTTTTGTCAGTTGGATCCAGGAAGAGATTGGGGAAGGTAGTGTACACAGAGCAGGGCTCTGCTGTACTAGGCCAGAGAAACCCCAGGCCCCAGGTAGGCCCCACTCCCCACTAGGTTAGTGGGTATATTCATAGGGAAGGCCCTTAGGTTAGGGACCCTGCCCTTAGGTGCGTGTGAGGTGCAGTCTTGTCAGTGTCACGGCTGTCAATGCTGTGAGTGCTGACAAGAAGGCATAGTGTGTGTGTGCAGCCGTTTGCTGCAGGTACCAAGCAGGTTGCAGTGCGTTGGTTGCAGTGCGTTTCTGCAGTTACAGTTACTGCAGTGGGTTGCTGCAGGTACTGGGAGTATTAGTTAGCAGTCAGGACCGGGAAGAGCTAGGGGAACGGATTAGGCCAGTAACCCCCTAGGCCCCAGATAGGTCTTCACTCCCCAGTTTGTGGTGCTACAGGGACAGGCCCTAGGTTAGGGGCCCTGTCACAGTAGTACTAGTGTTAGATAGGGACACAGCGGACGCTGCGCTCCCCGTGAAGAGACTGGGGCTCAAGTCTGTAGCCCCAGAGAAAGAGACAGAGACTATCTCCAGGGTGGGATCGCCCCTGGCGGACCCATGCGAGGAAACATCGTATCAGACGGGATCACCAAGCGGCAGATCCTTTTTGAAGTTGCTTGCAGGCCCGAGTGCAGGAACGCTAGGCAGGTATCTTCCCATGTGCACCAACGTATCCTAACACATCACAACTACACATAGTGGCAGCGCTGACCACGGGACAAGGGGGTTGGGCTGTGGACACAGTGTGGGGATACACGGTGACTGTGGAGTTACTCCCTAGGGGGAATGTTATAAGTGTGTGTTATTGCCTGCATATATTAGTAAAGTGGTTATATACATTCCTGTGTATGTGGTTATTGTATATGCGGGTCCTGTGTAGGCAACCTTCTAAATCCCTAGAACCCTACACAGGTGGAGGCGCTGACACCGAGAACGTTCCAGAGGATTCACCCCAGGCTCTCACTGGCGGAGGCTCAGACCTCCTGTGAGCCTGACAGGTATACTGCACCACACCTGGTAACACATAGGTTTCCACCCACACACACTGTATCTGTGATTGGGATAGAGGGAATACCCGTTACACAAATATTAAAAATATTACATCTACCTAGAACAATAAGAATATCAAGTATTAAATGTTACTGTTATGTCTGAAGAACTTCTTCCCATTATGTGCTATTTGTATTATTTGTTATTTATATGATTGTCACGTATATTACTGCTGTGAAGCGCTATGTACATTAATGGCGCTATATAAATAAAGACATACATACAAACAATAACTGAAATAACAAAAATGGACAAACAAATTATCAAGATGTTATTGTTTCATTTCTAACCAACAATCAAATTAGAGTTGGGGATAGCAAAAATGATACGATAGTAAGCACCACTTTTGTATTAGTTTAAATAAATTGTTGTATGAGATTCAAGAGAATAATTACGAGGTGTGTATTACTTCCTGGTAGAACATTTTATAAATAAATAATAATTATAAAAATATTTTAAAAAGACCAAACATTTGAGAAACAATTAGTCCTCCTGTTTATTATTAAATCAGTTTGTTTTTCACGATTGAAACATTTTCTGAACTTTATTCACCTCTTTCCTGCCAAAAGGAAGAACACAAAAAAAAAACAGTAGCTGCGGCAATTGTGGTATTTGCCCAATGTTTAACATTCACTGTTATAGCTTCTAGATTTAAGAAAACAAACAAAAAATATCACAAAAAAATGTAAATAAAGTCAGGAGCAAAAATGAAAGCGCTGTTTATTTTTGTGGAAATTTCTCCTTAAAAAATCATACAATTCCAGGTGTGCTTTTTATTTGTGGATGTTCTTTCCTTTCTTGATTTTCTCTTACATGGTTACATAGTAGAAGTGGTTGAAAAAAGACATACGTCCATCGAGTTCAACCTATGTTACATTAAGAAGACATTTACTTAGCCTATATTTGTATTTACAGTTTAATGATCCAGAGGAAGGCAAACAAAAAACTCAAGTCAAACATACAATGTTGTCGCATAAGGGGAAAAAATAAATTCCCAATCAGATTTCTCCCTGGATCAACATCCTTCCCATGTTTACTTATTTGGTATATCCCTGTACAGTACACCTTTCCTTTCTAAAAAGATGTCCAACCTTTTTTTAAAAGATATCTATTGTATCTGCCATCACAGTCTCCATAGGTAATGAATTCCACATTTCAACTGCCCTTACTGTAAAGAACCCTTTCCTTTGTTGCTGGTGAAACCTTAAGAAGGAATGACCCTGTGTCCTTTGTACTGCACTTGGGATGAATAGTTCTTTTGAAAGTTCCTTGTATTGACCTGAATATATTTGTATATAGTTATATCCTTTTTTAGATGCCTCTTTTCTAATGTAAAGAAATTGAATTTAGCTAGCCTTACCTCATTAGTCAGACCTTCCATCTCCTTTATTCAATTGGTGGATCTTCTCTGTACTTTTTCAAGTTCCATGATGTCTTTTTTATGGAGTGGTGGCCAAAATTGTACTCCCTATTCAAGGTGTATTTTTACTAATGATTTGTACAGTGGCATAATTATTTTTTTCCCCCGTCCATCCATATCCTGTTTAATGCAATATAAGATCTTATTTGCCTTTGCAGCTACTGCCTGACATTGAGCACTACTGAATCATTCTCCATCAATGATTGACCTAATTCTGTACCATTTAATTTGTAATTCGCCTGTTTATTCTTGCTTCCCAAATGCATGACCTTACATGTATCTGTATTAAATTGACAAAACATATATGGTAATAAGTATAAAAGTGAAATACTTCAATAATAATTACTTGGTTATTTAGTTAAACCCTTTGGCCAAAGCGTTGTGAGCCTGCATTCCAAACGTCAAGGTATAACCACAAATGCAGGTCCTACACTACACTGTGAACCCTTCCCTTTACCTCTGTATGAGGGGAAAGAACCATAGTAGGTCCTGTTCTTGCAGCCAAGTGAAAAGACCTCCCAAGTTAAAAAGGTGAGGAGGAGTGAGCTTTGGGGGAGCCAAATATCTCCATACAACTGTTACCAGTCAGAAATTGATTAACACACATTCCCAGCTAGCTCAAACTCCCACACCCACCACATCATGAATATATATTTATGTGAAAAAAGAGTGCTACTGAGCGTGGGAAATGTATACAACAAAAGACAGGGGTGTCCAATGCTACATCCGCCAAAAAGCGGGGCGCCGAGAAGCGGGGTCTTGCTGTATGTTGAATGTTGCATTATATCAATCTTGGAGATATATTTATTTTTGTTGTGATTGTATGTACAAAAGAAACATTAATACATGTAATTTGTTTTACCCACAATAACTTATTTAATGTGTGGTTCAAACCAGGGTCGGTGGAAGGGTATTTGGCATCCTAGGCGAACCTTCAGTCATGCGCCCCATCCCCCTCCAAAAAACCCCCCAACTTGTCCAACACAATTCTCTCTCCCCCCGCCCCTCTTTCTCTCCCCCATGCCCCTCTCTCTCCCCCCTAACCCTTTATCTCTCTCTCTCCCTCTACCACTTTCTCTCTCCCCTACACCTCTCTCCTCCCTAACCCTCTCTCCCCCCTTACCCTCTCCCTCCCTACCTCTCTATAGCCCCCCACCCCTCTATCTCAGCCCCCCTACCCCTCTCTCCCCCCTACCCCTCTCTCTCCCCCCCTACCCCTCCCTCGTCCTACCCTTCTCTCTCCCCATCCCTCTCTCCACCTATCCCTCTAAATCCCCCCTACCCCTCTCTACCCCATCCCTCTCCCCACTAAATCCCCCCATCCCCCCCACCCCTCTCTTCCCCCCCTACCCCTCCCTCTTTCTTTCCCCCTACCCCTCCCTCTTTCTTTCCCCCTACCCCTCCCTCTCCCCACTAAATCCCCCCATCCCCCCACCCCTCTCTTCCCCCCCCTACCCCTCCCTGTTTCTTTCCCCCTACCCCTCCCTCTCTCTCCCCCCAACCCTCCCTCTCTCTAACACCTCCCTCTCTCCCCCCCACCCCGCTATATCTCCCCTACCCCTCTTTCCCCCTACCCTTCTCCCACCCACCTCTCTCTCCCGCCTACCCCTCTCTCCCTCTACCCCACTCCTTTCTTTTCTCTCCTCCTACCCCTCTCTCTCTCCCCCACTCTCT
>WSYH01008900.1:0-23200 GCA_036426205.1 Ascaphus truei | reverse complement strand
TATATATTTTGTATATTTATATTTATATTACAACAGTATATATATTTTGTATATTTATATTACAACAGTATATATATTTTGTATATTTATATTTATATCAGTACAGTATACAGTATATATTTTTTAAATTTATATTTATATTATAACAGTATATATTTTGTATATTTATATTACACAGTATATATATTTTGTATATTTATATTACAACAGTATACATATTTTGTATGTTTATATTTATATTTCAACAGTATATATATTTTGTATATTTATATATAAATTTTATATTGCTGCATATTAATAAAACAATATATTTTCTTTACATTGTAGGGAGACAACTCTTCTGGTGGACAAAATAAGTGAGGAGAATGATGAGAAGAGTGCATTAAGGGTCTAAAACACTTTGCAGGAAAAGCACAATCTGACTGTATCCGAGAGCAGCATAAAGAAGATGAGACGCAGCATTGGATGGAAATATGGACGTGTGAGGTTAGTTCTGGATAGTACAGGAGGTAAAAGTGTTGTTTAGGAAACTGTACTGTACCGCTAAAATTATTTATTCCTTGTTATTACAGAGCGTACCCCATGATACGGGACGCAAACAAAATCAAAAGAGTAGTCCAGGCCCAGGCATGGATCGACAGTGGGGAGACTTTCCAGGATTGCATCCTCACTGATAAGTCTACTGTGTCGCCAGAGAGATTTGCAAGCTTTGCTTTCCACAAAAAAGGCCGCATATCTTTGAAGCCTCGGCCAAAACACCCCATGAAGCTGCATATGTGGGGTGCCATCTCCAGATGTGGACCAGGATGCATTGTCATCTTTGAAGGTAAAATATATCAAATATAATGTGGCCTTATGCACTGTCCTTTACTAGTGTAACCTTACTGTATGCACTGTACTGTACCATTGTGCAGTTTTTTGAGCACTTTTCTTTTCTTGTTATAGGAATAATGAATAAAGCTTTCTTCCAAGACAACATTGTGCCCGAGATAGTGCAATACATCACACACGAGTTCACCAATGGTCAACACTTCTACCAGGACAACGATCCGAAGCACACCCCGCATCAACAGCGCATATCCTTGAGCGCGGTATCAACTAGGTGAAGACGCCAGCGGAGTAAGTGCAGTAGACCATGTCTCATTTTTTCCCCCACTGTTTTTACTGTGTACTGTATCTCTTAAACTAATTGTCCTTTTTTTCCAATGACAGATCGCCAGACTTCAATCCGATCGAAATGTTCTGGCATCAGCTGAAGGACCATATCTGGAAAGTGGCGAAACCCTCCAAAAAGGATGAGTTGTTGAAAGGCATAATGAGTTTTTGGAACGATGTACTCACCGTGGTACACTGCAATAAATATATAGACCATATTGCCCCTGTGTTGCCCATTGTGATCGCGCGTAATGGGCCAGCATCAGGAAAGTAGTACTGTGCTGTAGTATTGTAAGTACAGTATGATACAGGTAAGTATGGCTCAGATTTTTTCTTTCCCAATAGTCAGAGTATACAGTAGTTACAGTTTTTTCTTTACAGAGAGAGCAGCACCAGCCATCAGGTTACAGTACATAGTATTTAACAGTAGTCAAAGTATACAGTAGTTCCAGTATACAGTAGACTAGTTTGACAGTACTACAGTAACTGCCTACTAACTGCTCAATTTTTTTCTTTCCAGAGAAAGCAGCACCAGCCATCTACAGTAGTACTACACATCACACAATGTCATAATACAGTACGCACATAACTGCACTAATTTTTTGTTTTCTTGTCATTTCAGGAAAAAAGGGTGGCCTTGGTGGAGGTGGGGTTTTGTGTCCAGTAATAATTTTTGTACAGTAAAATGTACAGTATATAAACAGCAGTATTGATGTACACAAAACCTATATCTCTCAATGAACTACTGTACTGTACACTGAATGAGGAAAAAGATAAAGATGGAAAAAATAATATTACTATGTATACTGTATATATATATATAGACCTGCCTAAGACATGCAGATGAGCATACAGTTATATTTGCATATTTGCTTTCCTGTGGAGGGTTTTGGTCACTTTTTTTACTCACCATAACTTAACTAAGTATTATGGTGTAGCCTATCCCATAGCCTCTCTTGTATTCCCAGTAAAATCAATCCCACACTGATGAGACCCATCAAGGTCGAAACAGCTGTCTGTGGGTGGTTTTCTGGGTATGCACCTTAACCCTGGCTGTGCTCAAAGCTGTGACCATGCAGCAAGCTTAAGCCTATAGGGAACCATGTTAAAAATGGTTATTGAGGCAAAAAGTGACACTGTGTGCTCATTTGCATGTCATTTCCCAGAATCCCTTGCTGCAGTGGAAGCGCTGTATGCTGGGTGACAATGGGGAAAGACAGGGTTGCAGACCTGTCTAAGACATGCAAATGAACATACAGTAATATTTACAATTGCTTTATGCTTTACTGTGGAGGGTTTTTGTCACTTTTTTTACCCACCATAACCTTAATAGTAGTGGTGATTACCTAGTCTAGTCTCAAACCTGCTTTGCCATTAAGACCAACCTCAAACTGATGATACCCATCAAGGTTGAAACATGTCTGTGAGTGGGTTTAATGGCTTTGCATCTCATCTCATCCCAGCCTCTGTCTAAAAGCTCTGTTTAAAACAGCATGCATTGGCTTGTGTAATACGAGCTTGAGACAAAAGGTGGCACTGAGTGCTCATTTGCATGTCATTTCCCAGAATCCCTTGCTGCAGTGGAAGCGCTGTATGCTGGGTGACAAGGGGGAAAGACAGGGTTGCAGACCTTCTCTAAGACATGCAAATGAACATACAGTAATATTTACAGTTGCTATATATATATATATATATATTACAGTATATATTTTTAAATAATATTCTTATAAATGTGCATAATTCATGTTTCTCCATGTTGTACAAATGTTTTCTAAATGTTTATCCAATTTCAATCTGCCAGAAGAACTTAAAGACTGCATTATGTATTATTCATGATTATTTTTATATTTTTATTTTTTTGTTCCTGATGAAATAAAATATATATTTATTCACATTCCTGGTAATCATAATCATTGACAACAACAACCCCTCTCACCCCCACCCCTACAGTATACGAATGAATGACAAAACAACATGAATAAGTTAATGTTTTTTTAATTCTCAATTCTCACAATGCTGTGCACATCAGATTTACATTTCAAATTCGAGAAGGGATTTTCCAAAGCGTTACCATAAACAAAGCCTCAAAAGCTTTGGGGGGTTGGGTGAGTCATGTGCAGTAATCAGCTAGCTCCCATCTCAAAGAGGCTTAGAGTACACGCAGGCAAAGTGAGGCGATTGACGCTCGGCTAGGGACGGATTAAAAACACAATGACTAACTTCAGAAAATTAATGACTCTGTGGAGGTGTCTGTCAAAAAGAGTTTTTGTGTGCGTGGGGGAGGGATGAAGGATTAGTTGTGCTGCAGTTCAAAGAAATTACATACTGTAGAGAAGAGTACAGTAATTTCAAAAGGCAGTTCATCATAATAATTTGATCAATAAAGCCCCAAATACAAACCCCAAATACAGTACATAAAAAGCAAGTCACTTTATCTCCCTGTGCCTCAGGCACCAAAAACATTCAGTAGATTGTGAGCTCCACGGGACAGGGAGGGACCTGTGCCTGCAAAATGTATCTGTAAAGTGCTATGTATACTGTAACTAACAGCGCTATACAAAAACATGCTATTATTATTATTATTATTATTATAATATCAAGGTGATGCTCTGTGCAAATCAAATTTGAGAAGGGATTTTCCAAAACGTTGCCGTAAACAAAGCCTCAAAGCTCCTGTCTCAAAGAGAATTACACGCAGGCGCAGTGAGGTTTTGTACTGTAGCTCGGCTATGGACGGATTAAGAACACAATGGCTAGATTTCAAAAGGCAGTTCATCATAATAATACACCCCCAAATAAAGTACGTAAAAAGCACACAAATCAACCATGTGCAGTCAAACGCACAGGGTCGCAGACAAAAGCTACTGTACAGCACAGATTCAATATCGTAATACAGTAAGATGGTTTTTGCAGGCTTGTGAAGAAAATAAAAATTAAAAAATTACAATAAAACATTTTTTTTCACTCACTCAAGCAAGCAGTGGTGGGCGAAGTTATAGGCGCATGCGCAGTAAATTCCTGCTGTCAAGCAGGAATGTGATTGAAACCAGAAAGACACACGTTCAAAGGAATGGTGTGGGAGAGATTTACTGCATTGCACAGAAGATAAGTTGAAATACCCTGCAGTGCAGTTAATTATCCCGAGCAAGGGGAGAGCGCTGTATTTGACAAAATGTGACACAGTTACAGTACAGTACACGCCTATGCGTTTCAACAATTTTCAAATGAGACATACTGTACTGTACTGCAGAACAGCACTGCAAATGCATGTATACTTTAAATATGCAAATGTACGATTACTGCGCGCGCACACACAGACTGTGTACTGACGTAGGTTGAACCACGAAGGTATTAGACTTCCAAGACAACAGCTCGCAAACGCCCCCTTGAATTTTTACACGGCCTTGCAGTATTGCAGACAGCGAGAATAAAATGCTAATATCACGAGCGCGAAAATAACGCAGTTCACTACGGGCGAAAACGACACAAAACCGCACATAACCGGGATAATCTGAAAATCGCGGATCTAGCCGATTTAGACTAAAGGCGGACGCCACTGTATGGATCAACGGATGATACATATGGATCAACGGATGCTAGATTTGGATCAACGGATGGATCGACGGATGGAGAAGATAGAAGCTGACATAGTGGGTATACATCGTTTGCTTGGTGTTAATGCCCCTGATTCCCCGATGCCGGAGCAGGGGGGTGACATGGATGTGATGAATGGGAGCATCAACCCCCTTCCATCACCAAGCGCACCACCTCCACCAGAAGATGTAGTGTACATGTATGCCGTTGAGGAGGACATGACAACCCCGTCAAGACCACAACAGGAGACAACACGGCGACCAAGACCGCAGGAAAGCTATTTACTATGCGCTACTGATCTGTATCTATATATGGCTAATGTGTATACAAGAATGTTTCAATACTAGTACACACTCTGATATATAGTAACATCAATAGGATAACTTTCTGTGTAAAGACAAATAGATACCTTATTAAGCCTGTGTATACACTGTCTGATACTAATCAGTTCATAATAGCGGATACCCTCTGCAGGATCACAATACCACTTCGGTTCTCAATAGACAATACCGATGTGGATGTATGTGAGTCAGCAGGATTATACTAATAGAGACAATCCAGCAAGAATATTGACCACACCAGCCACCTCCGAACGGGGTTTTTTAACAAGTTTTGAATGATGTGTATGTGTTTTTAATAAGTATTTACTTGAATAAAACTTTATTATTTTTCTTTGGACTTAGTGGTACTAGAAGGGCTATTAATTCCCTATACAGTTAAATACAGGTAATTTCCTCCTGTTGGATCACTGTTATCCAGACGAATATTTTCCGGCACTGAGTGCTAAATTTTGGGGATTCTTTTCGATCCTTCTTGGATCACACCGACAATATATGACATTTTGTCCCTTAGAGCACCTGCCCATACTAATTACCTAATGTACATTATAGGATGAGAGGTCCCATTCCCCTTTAGAGTTTTGTATACTGTACGGCCGGAAAACATCATCATAGTGTACATCAGCCACTAAACTGTAGACTCTGGTACATGGGTTTTTTAATCCGATTCAGCAATGTGCAGGCATTGTTACACAAAGCGAAATTATCCATTGAAATCCCTCCATTAGCCGTTTTCTTTTCTGAGGAAAAACAAAAAGAAAAGTTTTACTGTAATGGTCTAAAGAAGTTCCCAGCCAGTCCCAGCAATAATTTTCTCGGGGGGCGTCTCCTGTTCACATGCGCATGCGCCTAACATCGATGTAATGACAAGCATACTGTATGCGTTTCAAGAAGGTTCCAATGCGCATGCGCCTAGCGTTCCACCAATAGTTCAGTATCTGCAGTACAGTACTGTAGAAGCTGCTCAACTAATAATATTGCTTATTGCTGTGGTAACTTTTTTAAACGAAACACCTGCAAGTCGACACATTACTGAAGCGCATGCGCATTACAATACATGAATATCTGCCATCTGGCGGACACGTGAAGAATGTCCACCTATTAAATCCGAACCATTCTCAATAAACGCATCAACCGCGCGTCAACTGCACATGACCCGCACATGACCCATGGCTGGGAACGCAAGATGAATGCGGCAGGCTCCAGGTAAAGTGCGTCACATTCCAGGAAAAAGCCAGGGAAAAACCGGCGATGTGTTAGACTCAGATGTGCCGCAGCAGTATTATTGTAAGAAGATTATACTTTTGTGAGAAGATTAAAGAAAATTGTATTGTTTCACCAAGTCTTTATTTTTTATCTCTAAACTGACATTTACTTTAAAAATTGTTTTTAGTCATGTGAAGTTTTAAGGGGAAAAATTGGTGGGTTACAATGAAATTAACAGGAATGAGGGATGGGTTACATTGCATTTAGATTAAGGACACACACTAACATACTAGCGCTGCCTATCATTAATGCAGAGTACTACGGCCATGCTAAACTCCATTTTTCAGGCCGTGGCTCCTCCGCGGCTCAGTTATGGTCACCACGTCTGGAAAATGCAGATAAAGTAAGGGATTTTCCCTTCGATTCCTGTGATCACAGTGACAGTAAGTCTTACTACATCTGTATAGTGAATACAGCACTGGAAGATGGGTTGGGTGCTTTCTAAAAACACCCACTTACAAACACCTTTCATATAGCAACAACATCCAGCACTTACTGTACTAAACAATGAGTACATTGCATTCGTAACACTACTAT
The DNA here is from genome assembly GCA_036426205.1 of Ascaphus truei. Taxonomy (NCBI): domain Eukaryota; kingdom Metazoa; phylum Chordata; class Amphibia; order Anura; family Ascaphidae; genus Ascaphus; species Ascaphus truei. Next base: position 16,310 of record WSYH01008900.1, on the reverse strand, counting down.
GTCTACAACCAATAACACACCTCCCTATGCAAATCATTGCATTGCCTGATGACTTCATTTTAGTAGATCTACCCAACCCCATTAATTGTTGCTGTACAGTATGTGCACCCACTGTAGTGAAAGAGGATCAAAAAGAACATGTATAGAAGGAGATGGTAAGTAACAGCCTATTTTACATGATCTTTCCCCTTGATGTTTCATGACAGTTTGGTAAAGTGAGTGTCACAAATATTTTACTTCTATAAATGTGTAGATTAAAATACTTTATCTGATCAAATTTTTTACTCGTACATACTGTATTGACTAAGAACTCCTCTATCTAAAGTGTCATGTCAGCACTGAAATACCCCATTGACTTGAATAGGCTATAAGGGATCTAGCAACTATGTCATGTGGCAGAAGACTCCTTAACAAATACAGTATGGCCCTGTGAAAGTGTGAAGAGTTTAATCCCTCACACTACAATGTCAGATCTTCCATGGTGTTTTAAATAAATTCCTGATTGAGCAGAGTTGAAAAGGCAAGAAGTTACTTACTATCAGTGTTCATGAACCAGCAAGAAAGGAGGGTCAAAGGAGGATTGTCTGAGACTGGCTGTGAGTCAAATATTATTGCATCTTTAACATATCACTACTAATTAACTATTATTATTATTAAAGTTTCAAAATTTACCCTGACTTTTAAAAAATTGTCAAATATTCTACCGGTGAAAAAATGAGCAAATTTGCATCTTATGCTTTGAGCTACATTATACTGTAAGTTCTAACCTTTGAGAATTGGAATTGCCATACAATGCTAGATTCATGAAATGTGCAGTCATAGTTATATAGGATAAAGTGAAGCAAATCTAATCATTGTACATTATAATTAGTTACTATAACAGTTTTATATCATGTTTATGGGCTGAGTCTATATAGACTTCAAGCGGCACATTGCATTGCGATCAGTCAAATACTCCCATTAAAAGGACTATGGCGTATATACAGTAGAACCAACTGCAAACCAACTCCACTCTTTAATTATATTGTTTTGGGCTGTGTTGTACAAATTAATGAGGCACCAAACACAATTCATGCAATATATATGTTCTTGTATTTGATGATCTGACATGTACTGTAGAAGTTTGTTTATTATGAGACACAAATATTTATTTTTCTTTCTCTTAAAGTTGTTGCTTTTGCATAACCAGATAATTCAAGTGATGCTTATACTTTATAACCATTGACTTTTTATAACAATCTCAAACAAACACCTGAAGATAGTATTCATAAACACTTTACATAAACATAAATATCTTGAAATGTCAACCAAGACACTTACTTGGAATAAATATCTTGTTGATAAACAGAATTTAAATGTTGTGAAATACTGAAGCCCCTCTCCTAAGGGGAAATGACATTATTTATTGAGTGCATTAGCAAGGTTTATAACAAACTGCCCTGATGCTTTTCTCTTCGCATTAGCAAGACAGTTTTATTACCATTTTTACAGAGTTATGTTATTAATAGCAAGAAGCTGGCTGCCTCGATGTAAAATAAGTATATATTTATGATAAAATCCAATCTGGTAATAATATTGACAGAGGAATACTGTAATATTTCTATGTTTCACACATTAGAGCCTCAAAACCAAAATATGTCTCCTCGATAATGAACTGCAGATATTTGAAGTTTCTAGCTGCAAGTCAGTTAGAAATGTAAGGCTTCGCGAATTGTGGAACATGCTAGCTTCCGCGCTGCTCCGTGACCCGGCGACACGCTTGAAATACAAACTTGTACATCCTCATAGCGGTAATGCATTGGCATTCTAGTGGTTTTTTTCAGCGCGAGCACTTTTTGCTACTCTGGTGCCAAAAGGTTTCTTATAGCAAAACATCACTTAATAAACATGGCAGATAAGAATTTCAGAATTGGTGTGATAACCTATATCGGAACTTGATAAATGTGCTCCTTAATCTCCTATATTTATAATACAAATACGAACAAATTAACAAAAATAACTATTGCATAAATATAATAAAAATAAATGCTTCTTATTGTAAACTCACATTGAGGTAGATCCTTAGAGGTCCGTTAAATGTTGTAAAGCACATCCACCACGGTGATTAATTTGTATCAGATGTCTGGCTTACTCAAATGCAAATCATATAATAATGAGCCATTAACCTAATACTTCTTATCCACAAACCTCCGTTAATGTTAGGACATGGATATACAGTTACGATAATTAAGTTGCATCAAAACCTGGTTACTCAAATCCAGTCCATGATTATCATAGCGTTATTTAAGGGAATAGCCTAGAAGCCAAAAGAGCAGGTCTAAAGTGATATCCAAATGATTGTACTGAGTGTAGGACTTAACCCTTCACGAGGCATATACAGTGTGTGTATATATATATATTTAAAAAAATATAACTTTTTATATAAAAAAAATATAAAAATATAACTTCTCTAAAGTGGTATTCAAATGATTGTACTGAGTGTAGGACTTAACCCTTGACGAGGCATATACAGTGTGTATATGGGGGGGGGGGGTTGGGTGACTCATGCGCAGTAAACAGTTAGCTCCCATCTCAAAGAGGCTTAGAGTACACGCAGGCGCAGTGAGGCGATTGACGCTCGGCTAGGGACGGATTAAAAACACAATGACTAACTTCAGAAAATGAATGACTCTGTGCCGGTGTCTGTCGAATGACTGTGGAGAGGGGGGGGGTTGGGTGACTCATGCGCAGTAAGCAGCTAAATAGCTCCCATCTGAACAAGGATTACACGCAGGCGCAGTGAGGCTTTCAAGCTCGGCTATGGACGGATTCAAAACACAATGGCAAGATTCCAAAAATTAAAGACAGGCGCATGAAGTTCAAAGCTAAAGACATACTTTAATTTCAAAAGGCAGTTCATCCTAATAATACACCCCCAAATACAGTACGTAAAAATCACACAAATCAACCATGTGCAGTCAAATGCACAGGGTCGCAGACAAAAGCTACTGTACAGCACAGATTGAATATCGTAATACAGTAAGATGGTTTTTGCAGGCTTGTGGAGAAAGAAAAAAAATTACAATAAAATTTTTTTTTTCACTCACTCAAGCAGTTGTGAGCGAAGTTACAGGCGCATGCGCAGTAAATTCCTGCTGTCAAGCAGGAATGTGATTGAAACCAGACACACGTTCAAAGGAATGGTCTGGGAGAGATGTACTGCATTGCACAGAAGATAAGTTGAAATACCCTGCAGTGCAGTTAATTATCCCGAGCGAGGGGAGAGCGCTGTATATGCCGAAATGTGACACAGTTACAGTACAATACACGCCTATGCGTTTCAACAATTTTCAAATGAGACATACTGTACTGTACTGCAGAACAGCACTGCAAATGCATGTATACTTTAAAAATGCAAATTTACAATTACTGCGCGCGCACACACAGACTGTGTACTGACGTAGGTTGAACCGCGAAGGTATTAGACTTCCAAGACAACAGCTCGCAAACGCCCCCCTGAGTTTTTACACTGCATTGCAGTATTGCAGACAGCGAGAATAAAATGCTAATATCACGAGCGCGAAAATAACGCAGTTCACTCCGGGCGAAAACGACACAAAACCGCACATAAACGGGATAATCTGAAAATCACGGATCTAGCCGATTTAGACTAAAGGTAGACGCCACTGTATATAGATTGTTATCCTTTGTGCACATTTTTCCACTCCCATTCTTATTAGGGTTAGGAGAGCATTGGGTACCCCATCTTTTCGCCCTTAAACTTGCAAGAGATACCGGCACCCCATACCGGGGCCTTTATCTCGGGAAGTAGGGGGTCTCAGGGCTTAAATTAATGCGGTTCACCTCTGGAGTCCCCCTGCTTCACTACTACAGTATGTGATTAACATAAAATAAAAGCAGTGTGATTGCCTGTTAGAGATGTGCAGGGAGAGGGACCGCTTATGTCTACTCTCACTACCCAGCTCTTCCAGACTGGTGCAGCCTGGTAGGAATAACACAGCGGGAGTCCCATTCAAAAGCAGGGACCCCTGCTGTGTTTATCCTGATGGGAAATTCCCCCTGCTCTGCATTTTGCTGTGAACACTCCACGTTTGGTCTACGATTCACCAGCACATGTTGCGGGGCAGGTTGGAGATAAAGCTGGCTATATCTGTACTGTATATTCAAACCCTGCTTTCAATAGCTACAAATTCTGAAAGACTATTGTGTGAATTAATTTTGCATGCAGTTGCTAAACAGCTTTGAAAACCACATCAGGTGAAGCTTAAGACAAATGAAAGCAGGACGTTTGTGCCAGTTTAATACTGAATGCAGGTGGCAAGAGCCTGCAAATTATAATATAATTATGTGTAATCAGCACAGGATAAATCATAGGAAATAACAAAAGCAGTGCTTTCATATTAATTTAGTCAAATATGATTGAATTCCAGCACAGTAGAACACATACTTGTTATATTTTCAAGCGTCCATGATAGTCTCAGATTAATTCATTACCGCATTTCCTCTTACATTTGCTACATCGATGGGCAGACTAATAAAATATTTATCCAAACAAATTGCCCTGGTTACCTTTATAAGACTTACTATTGTCTCATTAATATTGTAATACTCAAGAAAATCTATCCAGTGTTCATGCTAATAACCAATTTGTTGTAGTTTCCTGATTTGGAGTGTACAGTAGTTCTTCCATTGTTTTTTTAGCATATCTACTGTAAGCCAGCAAAGTCTGCGTACTGTTATTAATGGGAGAAATAAAAAACATTCATCCACTGATTTATTTTGTTAAGTGGTCAACTAAAATAATCTTTGGTTTAACGGTACATGGTATCTTGTGTCGCTGCAGAATAACTCTCTCTTAAAGATGTTATCCTTTCCTGACCAAAATGCTCAAGATAAAAGTACTGTATAAAAAAAAAAAAATTCTCTCCTTCCAAATATGACATTTGTCATTTAATCAAGGGGAAGCATAGCATTATTTCTTACTATAGGAAATTGCACCAAAATCTACACTCGAAAGTAAATGAAGCTCTCGTTACTGCTGAACAGTCAGAAATGTGAAAGGTGCAGCAAGTATAGGAAGTATAACAACAATATCAACAGAGAAGAAAAAGACCCCTTTACGCTGCAGTCATATGTCAACTTTAATTATACAAATGTAAAGCATTGGTTTTACGTCCGAAATAAAAACTTAAAAATAAGATCACCTCTGAAAAATCTTACACACTACTAAAAAGACTCATACTGTGTATAATATATCTCTAATTGTTGTGAGAATGAGCTGGCTAGGTTATTTCTTGGTCATCAAGATGAAAAATATTTATCAAGGGGGACCGAAACGTCGGTCCCCTTTTGTGTATGTATATATATATATATATTTATATATATATATATATATATATATATATATACACATACATACACACAATAAGGCCCAGATCCACAAAAGGGTGGTAAGCTTTGGGAGTAAGGTCTGTTAAAGCTTTAGCACTCTTTTGCGCTAAAAAAACTGAGCCACCCTGAGCCTAATAGAGATACAATATAGAAGGGGTCGATGACATAATCAGGTACCTCACACTGGAGGTCTGTATAGATTACAATATGATAATACACAATATCTGATGTAAATAGCCTGTAATTTATCAAATCTTTGTTGTCCTCATAAAGCCCTTGATTCCTCTTTAGAGTATGATTATCTGTATGAGTGCTTATCCAAATATATAATTCTTCTTATTTCATGTTATAAGGGAATAATCTTGCTACTGCCTAGCTTCCAAAAAAAAAAACACCCACAGAGATCTTAATAGCAGTAATGAAGAGAAAGTGATTATACACATTATATAATTATAATTTAAAAAAAAAAAGGATTAAAAGACAGCCTACAGAACAGCCGATGAAATGAATAGCAACTGTGACTATTTAATGTTACAATTTCCTACATTGATGTACAGGTTTAACCACAGTAGGTTGCCTTGGAAGTTGTCAGTGATTAACCAAACTATAATTGTGTTTAGTAGCAATTGTTTTTGGAATATAGTTACACAGTACATAGTTACTGTACATACAGTAGTAGATGAATTTGAATAAAGACATACGTCCATCAAGTTCAACCTATGCTACATTTAGACGACACATACTTTATCCTACAGTATATTGATACAGAGGACGGCAAACAAAAACCTCAGTAACATATCATCCAATGACATCTCATAAGGGAAAAATAAATTCCTTCCTGACTCCAAGAATTGTCAATCGGATTCATCCCTGGATCAATAGCCTTCCCATGTTTACTTATTTGGTATATCCCTGTGTAGTGCACTTTCCCCCACCCCCTGGGAGATAAGATGTCTATGGTGTGTGTATGCGTTACCTGTGGCTCGCCGCGGGGATGCTGGAGTGTACCTGATTCGATATGTGATAGCGCCTCCACCTGCGCGGGTTCTCAACTATGTGGGATAACCCTGTGCAGGACCATATATGTACAACACACACTGATGCAATAAAACAATAGCACTTTACTGTTGGGCATATATGCACTGACAAACAATCATAATAATAATACTACTGGTTACAGCTAACCATACAGCCTCGCACAGCCTTTTCCCACCACCGTGTTACCCCACACCGTGTCCACAATACATGACGGAGCCCTCGGGCACCAAAACACCCTGGTGTCCACAAGAGTCTACCCCCCCTATATGTGGTCAGCGCTGCCACTATGGTGTGTGTTACTTGGTTGGTGCATTTAGTGATGTAGGTACCTGCCGGGTGCTCCAGCACCCAGGCCCACTTACTGGGAGACCAATGGGAGCCGCCGATCCAGTGATGTCATCCGCCTCCGCGTGGGTGGTATCCAGCTGGAGTGGCCCACGTATGGATAGTCTTTATCCCTTGCAGAGTGATCTGGTCCCAGAGTGCGCACACTCTGCAGCATCCCCCGCTACCTCTCTGTCAGCAACGGAGGTAGGGGTAAAGGAGAAGGGGGGTCCAGGGGACCACGCTACACTTGTATACTTTTCCTTTTTAAAAAGTTGTTCAACCTATTCTGATACTGTGACGAGGACCAATGTTGATCTGTAGCTACTGTACAGTACATCATACCTATTGTTAGCATAGATAAAAGGTAGAGTGAGTAGTAGAGAAAGGTAAAAGAGAGGCTCCCTAATCAAAACTCCTGACCTGCTCCAAATCTCACTAGACTCTATTGCCATGGTAGACTAGACTTTCACAGGGATCGCAAACATCAGGCAGAACAAGAAAGTTGCATGCGCATTAGACTCAAATTTCGCCGATTTATGCCAGACTGTTTAAAAGCCCTAAAAACACTCGTTTTTACACACTAATACAGCACTTTTGTTACTATATGTGTGGGAATCTACACATATGGTTTATTAAGCATTTGTGTAATTTGAGGGGTGTAGTTTGACAACGGACCAACTGCGCATGTGCAACAGGTGTAAACTTGTTCAATCTGTAATCAAGGTACTGTGTGGGTATATAAGGGTTCATTCTTCCTCCCCCAAGCAAATTTGTCCCTGAGGAAGCTCCTTTGCTGGAGGGAAACGCGCGTTGGACGCGCCATGTTGTCAGTCTCCTACTTGGAGCTGCTTTTATGTAGTGTTCTGTAGTCTCCTGGATTTATCTATGTAGATCTGAATTGGGTACTCCACCTACACTCAGTGTGCAAGCATGCCTGCTCTTTATATGATTTAACCATTTGGAGTGTGCTGTAGAATGATTCAATGATCAATATGCTGTGAACATTTGCTTCACTATGCTGTGAATCATTCACCCTCCATCACTATACTATCAGTAGCACTTTTATATATATTGGATGGCAATACATTTATAATTAACATCCTCAAGTGCTCTGTGGTTTACAAGCCTAAGCAGGACTGCTGTAGCCTTACGACACATCTTAGTCACTGAGTGTGCATGTCTATTTATTTATTTACTATTACTTGTGTACCTGATCTCATAGGTGCCCCAGAGGGGTTTATACCCTGACTAAGCAGCGTTCTACAGTATGTCCTGTAGCTTCTACTACCAATTGTCGGTTGAGACCACTCCAACACACATTCACTGACACAGACGCTAATTACTGTCAATTTAATTTATTTTTAATGCACAATACACGACGTTTTTGGTAATATATGTTTTATGAAAATATATTAAAAGTTAAATTTTAAATTAAGTAGGAGTGCATTATAGTGAATTCTTTTGGGAGACACATTCACTCTGTGTTTTCCTTCCCCCCCTTTTCTGGAGCATTGGATGATGTTTCACTGGGTTTTTTTTTGTTTACCTTCCTCTGAATCAATATACTGTAAATACAAATATAGGATAAAGTACCCGTCGTCTAAATTTAGCATAGGTTGAATTGGTGGGCATATATATTTTTTCAACCTCATCTACAGTACTTTGTAACTATGTAACACTGGTGGCAAAAGGTGCACAAGGAAAAAGAAGTACTGTACTAGTGAAAAGAGAATGAAATACTTAAAGTAATAGTAACAAATAAATTAATACTTTTAAACAAGTGTGTGCAATTTACGTAATTGTTAGATTTTTTTACTGAGAAACTGTGATGATTTATTTGTTGTGAATGATAAATGTGAGTAGAATTCATGTATTTTCAGTATTGAACTTTTTAGCTGGTATATTACTGAGATGTATTTACCTTTTTAATCATTATGTGAGAACGTGTCTTTTTTTTCATCTCTTTGGTAAATTCTACTAATTGCACTCTACTATTTATTATGCTAATCTTAAACCAGCAGTAAAGGTAGATTAAGTAAGTACAGGCATACCCCGCTTTAAGTACACTCACTTTAAGTACACTCGCGACTAAGGACATATTGCCCAATAGGCAAACGGCAGCTCACGCATGCGCCTGTCATCATGTCCTGAACAGCAATACCGGCTCCCTACCTGTACCGAATCTGTGCGCAAGCGGGGAGACTATAGAGCCTGTTACACATGCGTTATTTACATCAGTTATGCACGTATATGACGATTGCAGTACAGTACATGCATCGATAAGTGGGGAAAAGGTAGTGCTTCACTTTAAGTACATTTTCGCTTTACATACATGCTCCGGTCCCATTGCGTACGTTAATGTGGGGTATGCCTGTATACCAAAAAGAAATCCTATACATGGTGCACACCACACCATTTTAAACTAAATGATTGATAATAGATAATAATTCATTTTTATTAAAACGTAGTACAAACAAAGTGTACACTAAAATAAGGTAAGTCTTGGACAAGACCGTGAAAAGAACAACAAAATAACACAGAATATCAGGTGGGAATAAACAATGGTGATATACAAAAACTAGACTTAAATTTAAAAGGTTAACCCTTTTAAGCTTGTCTGTCCAAATGCTTGTATAGCTCCTTCAGCATGACATGATAATAGATAGATAGATAGATAGATAGATAGATAGATAGATAGATAGATAGATAGATATTCATCTCCTAAAATATCTGCTACTTGATTAGTAGTAGTGACATGTTATAATCAAGGTGGGCACTAATGTAGACAGCGACAGGCTATCCTATGGGGTTTTCCCCCTCCTCATGTGGACTCCCTGAGTGACAGGAGTGGAGATGACACAGGGATCTGTGATAGCCAATGGTGGTACAGATACTGGGCCCTCCCTCTTTGAGCTTCAGGAAGGTAGTGCCTAAATTATAGATTGAAGTTAAGCCCCTTAGGGGTGAGACCTTCAGTTTTGGTTTCGAGCCTTACCCTGCATGGGGTAGGAGAGTGTTGGAGACGTCTCCTCCCAGCCGGGAGAGAAACATGTGCTCAGACTAATTGGCAACAAGATGAGGGCAACAAGCTAATCTAGCCAGGCCTCAATATTACCTGCATCCCAGTACCATCCAGAAGCCAGGGATCTATCCGATCAACTGAAGCATACGCTGTAATGACACAGGCAGTGGCTGCTATAATAAAGATCATTCTCATTTATACTTCTGGCTCGGCGGCAGTCTGTTGGACAGAGGTATTGGGGGTAAAGGTTGTCATGGTGGGACTGCCTTCAGCTCTGCTGAACCCACTATGTCTGGAGGCTCTGGCACCAAGAGGACAAGAACCAGCGGATCCCCAAAAAGACTGTCCTGTTCCTCCACACCATCGCGGACAACTCATCTCTGCTGTTCCCTCGCAGGTAACCAGCACTACATCAGCAGAAGCCTACCCAAGTTCTCCCAGAGGGGGGGGGGGGGGGCAGTGGGGGTTGGAGAACATGTGCTACAATACCTTTACTGTTGTCAGTTACTGTACCTCATAGGTTGCACCCACTACTCAACTTTATTGCATAATTAGGTTTCGCTTGGTTCTCTATATTACTGTGTGTAATCTTATATCAGTTAATAGCTTTAAATATGAGGGCATGTGGCCGTTTTCCTAATGTAACCATATATTTGTAACCATGTATCTGTCATCATAACTCTGTGCCCAGGACATACTTGAAAACGAGAGGTAACTCAATGTATTACTTCCTGGTAAAACATTTTTATAAATAAATACTCGTATTTAACATTTGGTTTGCATATTTACAAACTGAGATCCAAAATCTATTCCAAACTGGGTGTACTTTATAGAAATAAATTCTGCCTAAGCTCTTGATCAGAAATCACTTTGCACAGCAGATATACAGTAGGCTATATAGGGATATAGTGTATGGTACAGCACCCCAAATTCACCTCAGCAAACTTGACAATCTTTACAACTCAGTATGTATTTTGTCTTATTATGTAACTACAACACCCTCAATGATCAAATAGCATATCCAAACTGTGACAAGATGTAATGATCTCTAAAAGAAACGTCTCTTTGCAAAGGGTATCTTCTGTAGAGTTTGGTGCAGTATAGATCTCAAAAAGAGAAAGAGAGGTACACAGTGCAGACAATCCAAAAATATTTTATAAGTAAAAATGGACGTAAGGCACATACAGATATACACTTACTATGTAGCAAATAAAATAAAAATTGATTTCTAGCTGGAGCGATGCGTGCTTTGTAGTTGGACGCGACGAGGAGGTGTGCTGTGAGTGTGGCTGTGACGATGAGGGCGAACGGCTCACGTGACCTGGCTGTCACGTGAGGAAACAAATGCATCAGTTTATTCGCGCATCTCGAGCGCCAGCGCCTCTGGTCGCTTGCGGACTCCTCTGCGCAGTTTCGCCGAGCATGGACATGCCCTTACTCTGAGATATCCTGCTAAACTTCTGATATCCTGACAAACTTTTGAAGACAATATTAATCTATTCCAGGCCACGATGGATATATGCCTAATTGATTTATTCAATTGTGAGTGCAATTCCTACACTGCTATACTCAACTCATCAATATTGAAGAAGCAATATTGCACTATTGTGTTTCAATTCTTCTTTCCCCTTTCGGTACCTGCGCTCCCCAAGTTTTCTGAATATTTCTACATTTAAAGAATTTGGGAACAGATTCTGGAAAAGGGTTATAAGCTGCATATTTTGAATTTGATATCACCCACTTGTGCACGTGTATTATTTAAAGCATTTGATATCACTAATTAATTCACTTTATAAATTTACTAAAGTCACAGATGATTTAGCATTTAAATATTATATTATTTAGGACTATTCTACTAGGAGCGCCTATTCTACACTTGTTTGTTTGCATACAGCAAGAGGCATGAAAGGGCACAATTTATCTTACGGTTTCAGGTGCGCATTTGAGATCTCTAACTGATATGAACCGGTAACAAATTCAACGTGACATCAGTAGTGTGTTGTCTACATTCTGACCACTTCAGTTGCATTGAAGAGGATGTTGGGGCCTTTACCCGAATCACACAGAAGCTGTCCTTCTGAGTATGTTCTTGTCTAGACGCACAAGTCATACTGTACATGTCACACTAGTTTCAGTCGTAACAATCTGTAACAAACCCTTATAAAGAATAGACTACAACCTTTATGAAACTTGCTTTCTATAATTACTTAGTAATCCAATTAATCATTTTGTACGAAGTGTAAAGTATTGCATGTTACACATTTTAACTCTAGCAACATAAAATAAACTATTTTCTTTTCAAAAAGCGTAGAGCAGTGAAAAGGGTTAACATGTTTTCTATTGTGTTTCCTCTCTTTGTAGAACATTTGATACTTAACGCAACCAGGATAAAAGAGGTTAAAAAAAGTATTCTTTTTATAAACAGATGATGTTAACAGTGTTGGAACTGTTAGGCTGCCAAACCTCATTTGAAATCACTTTGAAGCAGCTCAAGAACAAAGTCAACAAAAAAAATTCCTTCTCAAGAGGTGGAGTGTATGTATATTGTGTGTGTGTGTGTGTGTCTGTGTCTGTGTCTGTGTCTGTGTGTGTGTGTGTGTGTGTGTGTGTGTGTGTGGTACAGAAGAAACACTAGGGTTAGGGAGTGATCACAAAACCACACTAATTGAAGCAAATAATGAGTAAATAAATGGTAATCCAAAAAAGTGGGTGCAAACTGTGAACTGAAAAGTGAATCAGAAAAGGGGGGGAAGGAAAACACAGAGTGGATGTGTCTCCCAAAAGAATCTCCCAAATTTGTCCCTGAGGAAGCTCCTTTGCTGGAGGGAAACGCGCGTTGGACGCGCCATGTTGTCAGTCTCCTACTTGGAGCTGCTTTTATGTAGTGTTCTGTAGTCTCCTGGATTTATCTATGTAGATCTGAATTGGGTACTCCACCTACACTCAGTGTGCAAGCATGCCTGCTCTTTATATGATTTAACCATTTGGAGTGTGCTGTAGAATGATTCAATTATCAATATGCTGTGAACATTTGCTTCACTATGCTGTGAATCATTCACCCTCCATCACTATACTATCAGTAGCACTTTTATATATATTGGATGGCAATACATGTATAATTAACATCTTCAAGTGCTCTGTGGTTTACAAGTCTAAGCAGGACTGCTGTAGCCCTACGACACATCTTAGTCACTGAGTGTGCATGTCTATTTATTTATTTACTATTACTTGTGTACCTGATCTCATAGGTGCCCCAGAGGGGTTTATACCCTGACTAAGCAGCGTTCTGTGTCCTATAGCTTCTACTACCAATTGTCGGTTGAGACCACTCCAACACACATTCACTGACACAGACGCTAGTTACTGTCAATTTAATTTATTTTTAATGCACAATACACAACGTTTTTGGTAATATATGTTTTATGAAAATATATTAAAAGTTAAATTTTAAATTAAGTAGGAGTGCATTATAGTGAATTCTTTTGGGAGACACATCCACTCTGTGTTTTCCTTCCCCCCCTTTTCTGATTGTGTGAGAGTGTGACAGTGTGTGTGTGAGAGTGTGACAGTGTGTGAGAGAGTGTGACAGTGTGAGTGTGACAGTGTGTGTGAGTGTGACAGTGTGTGTGAGTGTGACAGTGTGTGTGACAGTGTGTGTGTGTGTGACAGTGTGTGCGAGAGTGTGACGGTGTGTGCGAGAGTGTGTGTGGGAGTGTGGGAGTGTGGGAGTGTGGGAGAGGAGAGGGTGAGAGAGAGAGGGGGAGAGAGAGAGGGGGGAGAGGGGGGAGAGAAAGAGAGGGGGGACAGGGAGAGAGAGGAGGGAGAGGGGGAAGAGGGAGAGGGGGGGAAGAGGGAGAGGGGGGAAGAGGGAGAGGGGGGAGAGGGGGAGGGGAGGAGAGAGAGAGGGGGGGAGAGGGAGAAGGGAGGAGAGAGAGAGGGGAGGAGGGGGAGAGAGAGGGGGAGGGAGAACAGAGAGGGAGGGGAGAGAGAGAGAGGGGGAGAGGGAGAGAGGGAGAGGGAGATTGATATACTTCACTATTGCGGTTTTGCGCTGTTGTTTTTGTTTTTTCTGTACTGTATGTGTTGGGGGGGATGTTGGGGGGAGAGGAGGTGGGTAGAAGGGTTGCTGTGTTTTTGAATGTTTATTGTGGGTAGCGAGGATGGGTAAAGTTGGCATTTGGCCCTTGGCGGGTGTTTATACCCACCGGGTGGGCAGCGGGTGGGGTTAACCCCTTCATTACCTTAATGAGAATGTTAACTCCACCCACAACCCCCCCCCCCCGAAAGACCTAAACACCGACCATGGTCCAAATACCATTTTCACCCAACCCCGCTGCCCACAGTAAACATGGCACTGGCAGTTAACCCCTTCATTTCCTTAGCGGTTAGCCGCTAACGTAATGAAGTTGCCTGTAAATGCATTTTTATTGCATCGGATTGATGCCGGGGGTCTCCGGTGCTTTTATTCATGTGTATCAGCTCTGGAGACCTCCGGCATCAATCTGATGCAGGAGAAATTCATTTTTTTTCTCTAAGTCCCTCGCTCGACCTCTTCTCACCAGCTTCAGGCCAGACTAATTTGGGCGAAAATCGCCATTTTAAAGCCTCGATAATCTAATCGAGGCTACTAGAATTGAACGAGTTTAAAAAACTGCCGATAAGGGGATTATCGCTGCACCTAGCAGCGAGTTTGGGCGAGAGCCAAAAATTGCGATAAAATGCTTTCGCTGCCCAGTTATCAAGGCTTTCTGAATCGCTGTAGCTATTTTTGGACGATAACTGCTAAAAAGCCTTGATAAGTGGGTTATGAAGGCTACTAGTGTAGCCATGTATCCTTTTTGGCTACTAATCTGCCCTGCCTAACACAGAAACTCTGGTACCAGCGCAGGCAGAGTTAGGATGAATCCGGATTTTCCCCTGCAGTAAGCAGCTCCCTTGAGTGACAGGGGGGCGGGCTAAAGCATTTGTACTGCCCAGGCAGGGGCTCAGACCTTGGACCCACCCTCAGGGTACAGTCAAATTTAGGACGTTCTCTCCCCTGAGAGAGAGAGAGTTCCAGGGAGTGTGACGTCAGGCTCTGACCACCTTCCATACCCTCCCTTCCATCACCAGGGGATGAGGGAAGAGCAGAGGATACACCTTGGGGCCCCAAGCCTCCTTGGTTGCTTACAGTGACCATCCAGAGGAGGGAAGAGAAGTGTACCATGTATGCTGTTACCCTGTTGTGTGATGAATAAAGCGTTCCTGTTATTTTATACTCCGGTCTGAGACTGCAGTTAATCCGGGGGAGTAAGAGAAAGATAGTTCTCCTGTAGGGATTGCATCCAGTGCTACTGGAGCATGCTAGAGATGGAGGCACCGCACCAGTGAGAAAGAACCAACCATCGCCCCAAAAGCCTGTCCTGTCTTCCCCATTAACAACGACGGAAACTCAGCGATTCTGTGAGCCAGTAGGTAACCAGCACATGACACCGTGTAATAGGGACATCTCCCAGAGGGTGGGTGAAACGTGTTACACTAGAGTAGGCCCCTATATGTTCTTTTCTTCTTATTTCCACATATTATATAGATCAACACCCAGCGCCAAGAGAACCTACGTCAAGTTTTTTTTCTATTGGGGTTTTTGAGGGAACCCAGATTTTTTAGGCTGCAGAACATTTTTTTTTTTTTTCAAAATAGACATATCTTTGGACATTGATGTACTTTTGCACTTTATTGTTAATCCCCATTTTTGACACAACACTGAGGCATGGGCAAGTGTTAGCACTTTTTGTATGCTCTTTCTTTCACAAAGATGAAAACATTTTTAAAAACCTTTTAATTTATTTCAACAAAAATCATTACATTTACATTTTACATCGAAGCTTGCCACAAATAAAATAGAAATGTTAGATTTACCTAAATGAATAGATGGTACATAATATTACTACTAAAACTTAAATTAAAAGTTTGGCCAACCACCAACTGCCTTATGGTCAAAAGTTTCCAACCATAAAACTTGGATCAGTAATATATTTTACAGCCAGTACCAGATTATCAGAAGGAACTTTTGTGACGGTAGGGGGTAACCAGGCTCTCAAATAAAGGTTATGTCCGTTTTAGTTACCCCTGATCTGTGTATAAGGGTCCAAGAGAGTTAGCTCTTGGGCCCTGTAACATTGTATGATTCCAATGTACTAGGTGTAATAAAAGTATTTGATGTGTTTTCCCCTTTCCGGGCATGCCAGCGAGCAGGGATTGCTAGGGTATGAGGTTCAAGGGGAGTTTTGCGGAGGAATTGCTGTCAGAATGTGCCTAGGAGGTTGGGGTCCGAGTTGTTGGTTTCCCCATAAATGTACCCAAGAATCATGCCTGATTTTCGGATACATGTAGGCACATTGTCCCGGCAATATCTCCCAATGAAAACTCAAGCACGACTCACAACTAGGGTACCCTGCTTCAGCATAGCCCAGATAGGAGAATGAGGCACAGGAATGAATAGGTATCCCTGTAGCTGCAGGAATCCCTAGGTTAAGGGGGGTACCCCAGCTAG
>WSYH01008899.1:0-27612 GCA_036426205.1 Ascaphus truei | reverse complement strand
ACACACACACACACACACACACACACACACACACACACACACGTAACTATGTAACAAGGACTAATGGTAGTAAAGTATAAGTGCACTACAATAAATAAACTGTTATGTAAAAAAAAAAAAATGTGTCCCGGTTTTTCATTTTCAAAATCTGGTCACCCTAGCAGTACTGATTATTTGGGGTAAATCCCTCGGAGACGCCTCACGCGCCCCCTGCTGGAAATTGTTAACCTAAAGGGGAAAACAAACCTGTCGTTTTTTTTTTAAACAACCTATCAATGTTATTATAAGATCCAGATTTATTACATAAAAACTATCCCATTTAAAGGCCAGATCCCACAGAGTGGGCAAAAATACGGTTATTGCGTTTAAACAATTTATCATTGTAATTTGCTTTCCTAAAAAATGTTCAATCCCTCTTAAAAATACAAATGCAATGTATTTGCATCCGGTGTAAAAATGTATGAGTTTCTATTTTCTCTGGGTCCCGGGGAATTTTATCTGGTAACAATTGCCGCTCTTTGGTTACTGCCGATGTGCAGAAGGAATTTCCACCAAACAGCAATTGGGAAAAAGAGCCGGTGTATACAAGCGCCTGCAAACAGGGTTATCCCGCAGGAGACGGGAAAATATCAGGCACATTTCTCCTGGGTACTTGGTTACTATGTAAACATGAAAAGTAAAAATAAAAAAAATACTTGATGGGGATTAATCCCAAATGTTTAACCCATTAAACAAGCCACTCGCATCGGGACTGGCCCTTTAATACAGTAACCCCCTAAGGTAAGGGTGGACAACCTCAGTCCTCAAGAACCACCAACAGATCAAGTTGGCAGGATATCGCTGCTTCAGCACAGGTGTCTCAATCGGGCAAGGGCGGAGGGGCGATGCGGTGGCAAGTGCGGAGGGGTGATAGTCATACAGAGGTAACGGGAAGGGTTCACAGTGTAGTGTTAGGACCTGCATTATTTTGGTTATACCTTGACGTTTGGTATGCAGGCTTACGACGCTTTGGCCAAAGGGTTTAACTAAATAACCAAGTCATTAGTATTATTATTGAAGTATTTAAACTTTATACTTATTACTTTATATTTTTTGTCAATTGGATGTAGCATTGGGCACCCCTGTCTTTTGTTTGTACACATTGGCCACGCTCAGTAGCTCTCTTTTTGACACACACACACACACACACACACACACACACACACACACACACACTGTGTGTGTGTGTGTGTGTGTGTGTATATATATATATATATGTATATATGTATATGTGTGTTTATATATATATATATATATATATATATTCACTGTCTGTTTTTCACAAATGTAAGGCCAATGTTTTCACAAGCTGCATGCTCCCTACACGGAGAAGCGCTCTGAATATATATATATATATTTGCTTACATTTTATGTTGGGCCGAATTAAATCCTTAGCAGCACGCTCCTAGCGGGCACCCCTATTTTACATTAGTATACATTCAGCATAGGGACCTGCTACTGAGACTTACCTTGATGTTGGTTAGCAGGCTTATCATTATTTGATCAAATGATGTAACCAAAAGTCTCCTTTTTCTAACAGATTTAGTTTTCACTATGTATATTTATTTTCCCATGTATTGATAGCTCAATGGAGAAGTGCTGGGATTCACTGTCTCTATATATATATATCAGCACGCACAGCCAGAGGAACTTGCCTGGGTGCATCTGAAGCCAAATTGAATAATCAAAAAAGTGACAAATTCAGGCTCTCACAGGAGTAAGAAAACTATACAAATTAGTAATTTATTTAATCCTCGTTTTGTATAAGCCGAAACGTTAATGATTAAATAAATTACTATTTTGTTTAATTTTCTAACTCGTGTGAGTGCCTGAACTTTCCAATGTTATTATATAGATATATAATTGCTGTAGTGAATCTGCACTCCTAAAGCTGATGGATGTTCGCTTGTGCAGAAGGTATAGAAGAGCAGCGCACTCATTCTCATCAATACAAATTTAGCTCTAATGCACCATTTAAAAATCCACCTTTTGGACCCCAGGGTGTCCGGTACTTTTGTCTTATATACACACACACACACATTTCCGTATATACACACACACACACACACACATACATGCTGTACGTAAGCGTGAACACATACGCAAGAACACATATCCATACGTACACCCGTACACATCAATATCTATACAGACATATATATAAACAGAGAAGGAATTGTCCACAGCGCTCCGAAGTAGTGTAAGGAGCTTGGCAGAGGGTCGGCCTGGCCCCAAATCATCGTCCAGACTCTTCAACCTTTTTTTGTATTTTGATGGACCAAATAAAGGACTCGATTTTGTACTTTGGAGTGCTGTGGGCAATCTTTTCTCTTTATATGTTCCTAGTCATCTATAGTGCCCGTCGATCATCCTACGTACGTACACCCATATAAGTTAAGTAAGGATTTGAAATTGTACAAACTCACTGAGTTTATTTTATTTATATAGAGATATGTAATACAGCAAATAAAAATACCACATGTGAGCAAATTCACATGTCTCAGACAGGTCTGCAACCCTGCCATTCACCATTATCTCTTAGCATACAGTGCACCCAGGTACTCTGGGAAATGACATGCAAATGAGCAACAGTGTCACCTTTTACTTCATGTTCATTTTAACAAGGATCCCTATCTGGCAGGTAGTAAGCTGCTTGCAGTAACCAGTTCCTGGTCTTGCAGGCAGTATGGCGTATGGAGTAACAGGTTCCCTGCTGTGCAGGTGGTAAGGTGTGTGCAGTAACCAGTTCCCTGCTGTGCAGGTGGTAAGGTGTGTGCAGTAACCGGTTCCCTGCTGTGCAGGTGGTAAGGTGTGTGCAGTAACCGGTTCCCTGCTGTGCAGGTGGTAAGGTGTGTGCAGTAACCGGTTCCCTGCTGTGCAGGTGGTAAGGTGTGTGCAGTAACCACCAAAAGTCTCCTTTGTCTTACAGATTTAGTTTTCACTATGTATATTTATTTTCCCATTTATTGATAGCTCAGTTTAAGCTGCCGTTTAAAAAAAATCCATTCAATATGCGAATCAATACAATCTGCACACTGACAAGTGATTGGCTAAGTTGCCGATTGATCCATTCTCCTGTGATCAATCGGTGAAGATTCAGTTCGGGGGTTCACTAAATCACTGTCAGTGCAGCAGAAGAGGATCAAAAATGCAAAGTTCTGTGGGGAAGATCATGTGACCAGGCGATCACTAGATACAATTGGTGCACTGCTAGAGAGTGGGCAGGGCTCAAACAGGGGTGTGCCAGAGCCTGTTTCAGAAGAGGAAGGGGATGTGACTTTGTAAATGGTTGCTATAGAAACAAAAATGCTTGTAACATTATAATACATTCAAAATGTCTTTGATTTTTTTTTTTTTTTTTTAAATGTACACGTATTTTCTCATAGTACAGAACTGATTATTAAAAAAAATAAAAAAAACCCACACATGTAGGATATTGCTTGGTCTGCAGCTTTCAGGAAGGTGCTACATGGGGATAGAGAGGGTGCTAGTCGGGTATTGAGGGGATGGGCATTCCAGAGGTGTGGGGCAGTCAGCGAGAGGTTTTAGGCGGGACAGGGCTTTAGATACAAAAGGGGGTAGTTTACATAGGGGAGTAGAACTTTAACCCCTGCTTCAATCCCATGTCAAAAAACAGTAATACAAAAAAAGCCCATCATTTTCTCCTTAAACCTTTGGATTGAAGCACAACAAAACGATAACAAAAAATACACAGCGAGAAAAACATCATTTGTGTTGACTCTCCTTTCCAGGAGGGGCTCGTTCATCCCACCATTCTGCGTCTCTTCGCGTCTCCTGTCCTCGCCATATCATTTTCCGTCAATTTCGGCTCGACCGCTGTTAATCCGGCGTGCTCGAAGACCTGGAGGCCGTCACGTGACACCGCGGCGCCAGCGTCTCATTGTAGTGGCAACTTGACACCACATGGCGGTGCTATGCAGAGCCACGCGGACTGGACGTTGCAGCGGGAGATGATGCCGGGAGACGCTGCCGCCACCGCTGCCGCCGCCGCCGCCGCCGCCGCCGAAGGGAAGATAAATATAATAAATAAAAGAAATACATTTAAAAAATGTCATTGCAAAAAGTCTCGGGGTTAGCCTTCAATAGAAGCGGCAGCCCTGCCGCTAACCTGTTCTATATTAAACATATATAACTGTAACACACATCAACATTTTTACTTCAACTCACTGGTGCAATATTCCTAGATTTTGCAAAGGCTTTTGATCATGTTATCCTGCTTAACAAACTCCAGAGCTCTGGAATAGGGAAGCATGCTTTAAACTGGTTTCAGTCCTACCTATCAGGTAGATCCCAACATGTGTCCATCTCAGGCTCTAACTCCAACTCCCTGGATATCACCTGTGGCGTCCCGCAAGGCTCTGTTCTGGGGCCCCTACTCTTCTCAGTGTTCATCAATGATCTTCCCACAGCTTGTAAGGAAGCCTCAATACACATGTATGCAGATGACACAATCTTATATGCACAGCCATAGCCTCTCCGACCTTGAACACATACAGTACTTCAAACTCACTTTTTGAGACCTGAAAATTGAATTTTACAAAACAAACTGTTTTTAAACACCGACAAGACTGTAACAATGGTATTTGTGACCAAGGCTAAAAGTTTTAAAGCTTCCAATGACTGAGCTCCAGATCAGAACCAACGCTAACACCACCCTAACTCCTGTTACTAGTTTTTAAATACTTGGGCATATGGTTTGACTCCCATTTAACATTCGGGATGCACATTGATACCCTGACATCCAAAACCTATGCCAAACTAGGTGTACTTTATAGGAACAAATCCTCCCTAAGCCTGCTGGTCAGAAAGCGTATCACCCAGCATATGCTAATGCCAATGATAGACTATGGGGACATAGTATATTGTATTGTATGTCTTTATTTATATAGCGCCATTAATGTACATAGCGCTTCACAGTAGTAATATACGTGGTAATCAAATAAATAACAGATAATATAAATAACAGATCATGGGAATAAGTGCTTCAGACATAAAAGTAACATTAAGGAAGAGGAGTCCCTGCCCCGAGGAGCTTACAGTCTAATTGGTAGGTAGGGAGAACGTACAGAGACAGTAGGAGGGAGTTCTGGTAAGTGCGTCTGCAGGGGGCCAAGCTTTATGTATCATGTGTTCAGAATAGCCACAGTGCTATTCATATGCTTCTTTAAGCAAGTGTGTCTTAAGGTGGGTCTTAAAGGTGGATAGAGAGGATGCTAGTCGGGTACTGAGGGGAAGGGCATTCCAGAGGTGTGGGGCAGTCAGTGAAAAAGGTTTAAGGCGGGAGAGGGCTTTAGATACAAAGGGGGTAGAAGAAGACATCCTTGAGAAGAACGCAAGAGTCGGGATGATGCATAACGAGAAATTAGGGATGAGATGTAAGGAGGGGCAGAAGAGTATAAAGCTTTAAAAGTGAGGAGAAGAATGGAGTGTGAGATGCAGGATTTGATCGGAAGCCAGGAGAGGGATTTCATGAGGGGAGATGCTGAGACAGATCTAGGAAAGAGTAGAGTGATTCTGGCAGCAGCGTTTAGGATAGATTGTAGGGGAGGCAGGTGAGAGGCAGGAAGGCCGGACAGCAGGAGGTTACAGTAATCAAGACGGGAGAGAATGAGGGCCTGAGTCAGAGTTTTAGCAGTCGAGCAACAGAGGAAAGGGCGTATCTTAGTTATATTGCGGAGGAAAAAGCGACAGGTTTTAGAAATGTTTTGAATGTGAGGGGCGAATGTGAGAGAGGAGTCGAGTGTGACCCCTAGGCAGCGTGCTTGGGCTACTGGGTGAATACCAAGAGTATGGAGAATGTGAAGGAGAAGAGGGTGGTCCACGGTGTCAAATGCAGCAGAGAGGTCGAGTAATATGAGCAGAGTGTAATGACCTCTGTCTTTGGCAGCATGGAGGTCGTCAGTTATTTTAGTGAGGGCTGTTTCCGTGGAGTGAGCAGTGCGGAAGCCAGATTGTAGAGGGTCTAGGAGAGAATATGTGTTGGGAAAATGGAGCAAGCGAAAGAATACAAGACGTTCAAGGAGTTTAGAGGCAAAAGGCAGGAGGGAGACAGGTCGATAGTTAGAAGGACAGGTAGGGTCAAGCTTGCTGTTTTTGAGTAATGGTATGACTGTTGCATGTTTGAAGGAGGATGGAAAGGTTCCAGAGCAGAGGGAGGAGTTAAAAATGTGTGTGAGCGTAGGGATTATAGTAGGAGCAAGAGGTTTTAGGAGATGGGAGGGAATGGGGTCAAGAGGGCAAGTGGTAGAGGGAGAAGAGGCGATCAACAGCGACACATCCTCCTCTGAGACAGTGGAAAAAGAGTCAAGGAAGCCAGGAGGAGAGTTAGGAAGATGTGGTGGGATGGGAGGAAGACAACAAGGTATGATCTGACGTATGGATTCCACCTTTTCCTTAAATATTTAGCAAAGTCCTACGGAGATGGAGGAAGGAGAGGCAGCTGAGGGTTGGTTTGAGTAGTTATGCAAGACGAGAACAGTTCGGCGTGGTTAGACTTGTGCATGTTGATTAGTGAAGAAAAGTAGCTTGTTTAGCTTGGCGAAGGCAAGTTGAAACAGGACACATAAATTTGTAGTGAAGGAAGTCTGCGAGAGTATGAGACTTCTCCACGAGGCTTCAGAGGAACGAGTGGAGGAACGCAGCCTGCCGTGTGGGAATTTAGCCAGGGTCTAAGGGTTAGAAGGGCGAGCGGCAGAGAAAAGGCGGGCATGTAGATCAAGAGACGAGACAAGACAGAGTTGTACTTTCTGACCAGGTTGTCAGGGTCTGTAGCAGAGCTGAGAGAGGAGAATGAGGAGCGTAAATGGACTCAAAGTCAGTAAGTGAATAGAGCGCAGGTTTCTGCAAACCGGGGTAGGACGCGGAGGTGGAGAGGGGAGAAGTGAGATAGAGAGATATGTATGAGGTTTGTTCAGGCGTGAGGAAATGGAGAATCGGAGAGAGAGAGAAGTTTTAGTGAAAACCAGGTCTAAGTAGTGGCCATCTTGTGGGTGCTGGCTGAAGTCCACTGTTTGAAGGCCAAAAGAAGAGGTTGGAAAAGGAAACGGGAGGCCCAAGGGAGAGAGGGGTCATCAATTTGGCAATTGAAGTCCCCAAGAGAAAACAGGGGAGTCTGAGGAGAGAAAGAAAGACAGCCAGGATTTCAAGTGAGAGAGAAAGGCAGAAGGGGGATCAGTAGAAGTAGGTGGGCGATAGATGGGAGAGGAGAGAAAATCTGGACAGTGTGAACCTCAAAGGAGGGAAAAGCAAGAGAGGGGGGAATAGGAAGGGTTCGGTAACGGCAGAGAGTGGAGAGCAGGAGCCCCACGCCTCCACCCCTGCCATCAGGGCGCGGAGAATGGGAGAAGGAAAGGCCACCGTAGGAAAGGGCAGCTTCCAGAGCAGAGTCAGACTGAGTGAGCCAGGTCTCAGTTATAGCAAAGAGAAGCAGGGAGTGAGAGAGAAAGAAGTCATGCACAGAGAGGAACTTGTTGGAAAGGGAGCGAGCATTCCAAAGGGCACAGGAGAAAGGGAGAGAGGAGGGAGGGTGGCAGGGGATGGGTATGAGGTTGGAGGGGTTAACACCAGAAGGAGTAGATGTTGCATGTGGAAGGCGAGGACGAGAGCAAGTAGAAATAAGGCAGGGACCAGGATTGGGAGAGATATCCCCAGAAGCAAGGAGAAGCATGGATAGAAAAATGATGTGAGTATGATTTGTAGGGGTGTGTTTTAGTGCAGGGGGTATAGCTGTGTGGTGACAGAGGACGCAGGTAAGAAAGGAGTTCATGTGAACTGAGAAGTGGGGAAGAAAGGAGAGATGGAGATATATGAATAGAGTTAGAGAGATAAGGAGACTGGTGGAAGGAAGTGCATAATTTGAAAATAAGTGAGGTCACAGCAAATATAAAAAATAAAGGTGGCATCACAGCAATAGTTAAGTGTTGAGATGTGCAGTCTGGGATAGACGATATCCTCCTTTCCAACGTAGATCAAAAGCAGGAATCAGAAGCAGTAGATGTTGTCCACTTTTCCATTCCTTTTTAAACTTCATATCTACTTTAAACATTTCTACTTAAAAGCATATCTGCTTAGGAGCATTGGCTGCAGGCAGCAATGGCTGCTATGAGTTGACTTATATACTTTTACAAAGTCACCTGGTTGGCACAACAAACTTAATTAGCACATGTGAGGGACGTTAAAGCAAATGGTTTTTCTAAGATGGGGTGTTGTCTTGCACAAGTGTGAAAGCTGAATTAAATTAAGACAGCAGGGGGAGGATTTACAGACAGACAATTTGGAATATGTTTTTACCTAAATAGAACTAAATACACAGCAGGGGAGGATATCAGGACAGACAGACAATTTGGAATATGTTTTTACCTGAGGATAGAGAAGAGATGAGATCAGTGATTCAATAGCCCTAAGTTCCTTTTTAAACTTCATAACTACTTTAACAAATCTACTTAAAAGCATATCTGCTTAAGAGTACAGTATGTTCTAGAAACTCTGTATTTTGTTATAAAAGGAGGCATAATGAAACAATTTAAAACAATCAACATATTTTTTATTGGTGGAGTAATTCTTTTTAAACTTCATATCTACTTTAAACATTTCTACTTAAAAGCATATCTGCTTAGGAGCAAAAGTCCCACTGTTGCAGCCTTGCTATGGGCTGGAGGTATCAGGGGCAGTGGCACTGTTAGACTACCCCAGGATTAACTACCAGCCAGGAGATAAGGTGGGTGCATCTGCACCAGCAACCCTGGGCTCACCTCCGGTAATGGGGGCACAGCTTCAGGGAGAGGGGCTAGCCCCGTTAGCACCCAGCTCTAGGGTAGGATTGCCTGGGAGAGGGTTGGGTGGGCCAGTGGGAACCGGGGAGGGAAGGCAGCAAGTGAGCCATCCAGATTTCCCCATTACCCTGGCAGAGCCTCAGGGGGTCTCTCGGTTTAGAGCCCCACCGTTGTTGCCTGGCTATGGGCTGGAGGTATCAGGGGCAGTGGCACAGTTAGCCCACCCCCAGATTACCTGCCAGCCAAGAGCCACGGCAGGTGCTTCTGCACCAGTGCCCCTGGGCTCCTCTCCGGTAATGGGGAGGCAGTGTCAGGGAGATGGCCTCACTCAGGTGTCCTTAGGGTCCAGGTTAGGAATAGCTAGGGAGAAGCGGAGTGGGGGAAGGCTGCAGGTAGGTAGCCAGCACCAGGTCTCAGTAGGAGAAGGACTAGTGGTAGCCAGGGACGGAAAGCAGCAGGTATGGCAGCTAGAGTTCCCCATTACCCTGGTGGAGCCTCAGGGGGTCTCTCAGATCAGCAACCCACTGTTGCACCCTGGCTATGGGCTGGGGGTATCATGGGCAGTGGCAAGCTTGTGCCACTCCAGGGATACCTGCCAGCCAAGAGCTAAGGCGGTTGCATCTAGAGAGGTGCCCCTGAGCTCATACCTGGTAAGGGGGAGACAAGGTCAGGGAGGTAGGTGCCCTCAGGTAGTTCCAATGTCTGAGTTAGGATTGCCTAGGTGGGAGCGGAGTGCAGGTGGGCTGCAGGGAGGTAAGCAGCAGGAGTCATCAGCAGGGGCTGAGGTGCTGGGCCTAGGGGAGGCTAGGCAGGGAGACACTGTGGAGCAGGGGGAGATAGGTCAGTGGGGTGTCAGGCAGCTGGCAGAAGCTAGGGATGGGCTAGGTAGGCAGGAGGTCCCTTGTTCTGACTGGCCAGTCGTGGACGACCCTGAGCAGATTCCCCGGTTCCCAGAGGGGGGGGGGGTGGCTGTGGGTAGGTAGGCAGCCAGGAGTCCATAAGCCGGGCTAGGGGGGTACAGCAGAGGGTTCCATCCCCAGGGCAGCCCAGGGTAACTACAGGGAGGAAGGGCAGCACGGTGAAGTGGAGGAGTGATGCTGGCCCTAGCAGCAAGGGTGGTAGCAGGTGCTTGTTTCCTGGCCTTCAGTTTTGAGAGGGCAGGGGCAAAGCACCTGGGTACCAGGGACCCCAGTACAGGATACTGGGAGATTGCCTTGTCCCAGGGGGCACAGGAGAGGGTAAGAGTCAGCACCCGAGGTGGTTTCTGTATTCCAGAAGTGATGCCACTCGGGGTGGGGACTGCCCTAGAGCCAGGGAGGAGAGGCAAGGGTATAGCGGAGCAACTACAGGTGGGCACAGGGCCAGGGCAGGTAGGGTCCCTACTGGAGAGTGACATAGCTCTTTCCCAGACTTGGTTGACAGGAAAGCGACAGTCTGTGCTTGATAGCTGGTCTCTCGCTGGTGCAGAGACATGCCAGTCTCTGGGCAGGATGCAGCCTAGTCTGCAGAGGTGCCCCTTCACGATGGGCTTGGTTCACCAGGCACAGGGTGGGGGGCAGAGGGTAGCAAAGGAGAATGCCCGGCGGCCACGTTGGAGCCCTGCTCAGCAGGATCTGGACTTCACTATCCAATGTGACCAGGACAATGTACTGGACAATGCCGGAGGACAATTTTGCCAGGCCAACCCCTCAGGACTTATTGAGTGCTTCAAGGATGCCAGTGGTGTCCTAGTGCCAGGGTGGGCAGCTGGGTCACAAGGCACCCATTGAGCAGGGGAGGTGTCATGGGAGAGAGGGTTTGGCCCGGGATTAAAGGGGTTACACCCCATTTGGCCACCCCCTGCTCTCACTTGGAAAGCAAGGGGTTAACTGGACTGTGGTCCAGTAATGTGTTTTTACCTTGCTTCAGCATCCTAATGTATATTCCCCTGTAAAAATTTATTGTTTCTGTTCCAGTGTTTGCACCAACACCTACACTGGGATTAATGCGGGAGGGAAAGGGTTAAGGCTAATTTAGTGTTTATAGCTCTTTGTTCCATGTTCCCGCCTTTTCAGGCACAATTTTGCAGAGTCCCATAGGTCGCCATTGGGGCTCCATGTATTCCAATGGCAGAAGTAGCGGTTTTGGACCTGTTTTCCAGCGACGACCAGCAGGTGGCGTCCGAGAGGAGGAGCGGCGGTTTCCCATTGTAAGTCAATGGGGCCATTGACTTCAATGGGGATTCCTCAACGCCGATCTCCAGGAACAGGTTGGCAGCCATCCAAACCGCAGACCGCAAAAGCGGATACAATGTCTTTGAAAAGAGCTTTATCACTTGGTTCAAGTTCAATGACAATTGGCGTGGGAATCTTAGGTTCTAGGGCACCTGGGAATACAATTCTTGTTGCCCCTAGCCCCTAGGAACCCCCACCCACGACCCCCACCGGGTCCGGGAATGAGGAACCCCCGTAAAGGGTCGAGCGGAGAAAGAGGGTCGCGCCATTGACTTTAGTGCGGAGCGGAGGTCCCATTGAATCCAATGGCGGCGTGCGCCCATGCATTGTCTATGCGGCGCCGGCCATTGATTCCAATGGGGAAAAGCCGCGTGGCGTTAAAACGGCTAAGTCCAAAATGGTGAAAAGTGTAAGTCTATATCTCTGGTTCTGGAAGGACCAGAGGGCTGGGATTTGGGTGGCATGTAGCCAAGGTTCCAGCATGAATGCATGGCCATTCCCAGCCCTCTCTGAACAACCAGACGGAGTGTGGGCAAATGTAAAGATTTTTGGTTTTTCCATAGACTTCAATGGCGACGTCTCCCCATTGAAAGTCTATGGCGGGCAACTCCATTGACTTCAACGGCGGAGCCGTGCCATTAAAAGCCTATGGCGGCGGAACCGTTGATTTCAATGGGGAAAGAGTGAAAGGCAGAGATTCATTTTTAAAGGGAAGAATCCTGTATTTTAAAAGTGTTTTAACCTGCTTTTGTGTATCTCCGGTTCTGGGGGTCGCAGAGAGCTGAGACTTGGCCACAATGGAGATACAGTTCCTGGCAAGTATCGGCCCACTGGGCCCAACGGAACCGATTATATTAATATGTGAATATATTAAGCTGTGAATAGTATTTTGGATCTGGTATGAGAACGCAGACCCCATCTGCTATGGTAATAGGTCAGGACGGCAGACAAATGGTTTAGCATAAGCCCTCTGATCAGGTTGACCGCTCTGATTGTATACACTAGGGCGAAGAACAAAGGGCCTGAGTGGTCTGTAAGTGTCATAGTTCACACTTGCAGGGAAGGGGGATTCTACTTCAAAGGACTCCACTAGCCAGCTAGACGCCTTAAGGTTAAGGTATAGGACTGAAATTGTATATAAACAAGGTTCAGCCTATGCCCATTGTCTTTTGTGTCATCCTGAGATTGCTGTATGAACTGCTAATCAAGATTTCTGATTATTTGGTCATTCCAATTCTAAGTAAGTGCATATTTTGTCTGTTATTTGTATATCTTGTGTGTTCACCGTTTTCAAGGAATAAATTATATTTTATCATATCTAGTCGTGTTCAGTTCAACCCAGGTATTTTGGTGTATATTATAGCTTGTCATAAAGTTACCGTGACAAGCCTATAATAAACTTGCCTCGGTACCCCAAACCTACCTTAGCAAACTTGATACCCTCTACAATTCTATATGCCATTTTGTTCTCCAATGCAACTACAACACACATCACTGCGAAATGCTCAAAGAACTAGATTGGTCATCACTCGAGTCTAGGCGCAAAGTTCATCTCTCCCGTCTTGCCTTCAAATACTTTCTGGGCAAGCTACCCGCCTATCTGAACAAGCTCCTCACCCCTACCACACGCAGCACTTATCATCTGAGATCAGACTCCAAAAGACTGTTCATGGTCCCAAGGTTCAACAAAGTATCCGGCCGCTCCACCTTCTATTACCGTGCACACCAAAACTGGAACAGTCTACCGGAGACTCTCACATCCGCCACCAGTCTAAATTCTTTCAAAACTAAAGCTGTCTCACATTTTAATCTGGTCTGTAACTGTTACATACGCCTATAATATATATTATCTTTAACTGTTCATGAAATATCTTGTATATAATGTATAACCCTGCTCACTTAATGTAACTATGTATTTGTAACTATGTATCTGTCATCATAACTCTGTGTCCAGGACATACTTGAAAACGAGCGGTAACTCTCAATGTATTACTTCCTGGTAAAACATTTGATAAATAAATAAAATGTAAATTTGGCATTTTCTCACAGCTTTGAGCACGGCACCTCTTTTGCTCCCCTAGTTTCCCCTATATTTGCTCAATTCCAACCTTTGTTTCGGGGTTACCACAGTAATAATCCCAGTCCTTTGTTCATCTCAAAAGTCCCAAGATACTTATATTGCCCCAGAAACTTCTCACGCAGCATCGGGGTGACCTTGTCACGGGGGCGTCTGATGCATCGGGTGGTCCCCAGTGACTGGAACAGCAGGGCAGGTAGCGGAGGTATTGTTGGGGGTCACACGCAGAGGTCTAGAGCAGGTAGTGGAGGCATCGTTGTCACACGCAGAGGTCCAGAGCAGGTAGCGGAGACGTCGGGTCACATGCAGAGGTCCAGAGCAGGTAGAGGAGACATTGTTGGGGGTCACACGCAGAGGTCCAGAGCAGGTAGCGGAGACGTCGGGGTCACACGCAGAGGTCCAGAGCAGGTAGCGGAGACGTCGGGGTCAACCCGAGAGGTCCCAGAGCAGGTAGCGAGACGTCGTGGCGGGTCCACGCCGAGAGTCCAGAGCAGGTAGCGGAGACGTCGGGGTCACACGCAGAGGTCCAGAGCAGGTAGCGGAGACGTCGGGTCACACGCAGAGGTCCAGAGCAGGTAGCGGAGACGTCGGGGTCACACGCAGAGTCCACAGCGTGAGCGGAGACGTCGGGTCACACGCAGAGGTCCAGAGCAGGTAGCGGAGACTTCGGGGTCACACGCAGAGAGGTCCAGGAGCTGCGGAACGTCGGGTCACACGCAGAGGTCCAGAGCAGGTAGCGAGACGTCGGGGTCACACCAGAGGTCCAGAGCAGGTAGGGAGACGTGGGGTCACACGCAGAGGTCCAGAGCAGGTAGCGGAGACGTCGGGGTCACATGCAGAGTCCAGAGCAGTAGCGGAGACGTCGGGGTCACACGCAGAGGTCCAGAGCAGGTATGTGGAGACTTCGGGGTCACAGCACGCAGAGGTCCAGCAGTTAGCGGAGACGTCGGGTCACCCGCAGAGGTTCCAATTAGCGGTAGCAGACGTCGTGGGTCCACACGCAGAGGTCCGAGCAGGTAGCGAGACTTGCAGGGGGGCGCACGCAGAAGGTCCAGAGCAGGTAGCGGAGACGTCGGGTCACATCAGAGTCCGAAGCAGTATCCGGAGACGTCGGGTTCCGCAGAGGTTCAGAGCAGGTAAGCGGAGAACGTCGGGTCCCACTGCAGAGGTCCAGAGCGGTAGGGAAGAGGCATTTTGGGGTCACAGGTGGAGGTCCAAGGCAGGTAGCAGAGGAATCGGGGTCACACGCAGAGGTCCAGGGCAGGCAGCGAAGAGGCAATTCATGCCATTTTATTTATTTTTAAACACGGGTTTCCAGCAGGGGGTTTCTGGAGCTGAACCCCATTATTACAGCTCCCAGGACCCCCTGCTTCTGGAGATACTTGCCTCCATAGTAGGTGCCAGTAGCCGCTCCGGCTGAGCTAGGTGGGTTTCAAACCTTAAAGCTCCCGCGTCACGCGGGCCAATAGGAAACCGCACCTGATGATGTTACGGCTTCCTATTGGCCCGCAGGGCGCGGGAGCTTTGAAACTCCGCCATAATGTGAATCCTCATAGTCGTGCAGAGCGGCTACCTTCACCCACTACGGAGGTAAGTGTCACGGGGAGACCAGGACTCTTTCCGGGATCAAGCCCCAGACAGGACACGGAGATCAAATATATTTATTCCGGCCGTAGCCTGCAGACACAACACAGTATCGCCCACAGAGCTACACTCACGTCACACAGGGGATACAGGGGGGATCCTAGCAGTCCTAGGTGCCCGGCGTCACCGAGATGGCTTACCCGGCGCAGCTTCCACTCCGGTGGGGGATCGGGAACTCCAGGCAGCGCTGGATGCAAGTCGCAGCAGGCATGTTTAAATCTCCCACTCGGAATAGCACGCAGCCTCGGTTTCGGGTGTCCCTGGCACAACCTCGGAGTACACCGCTTAGTCCCTCTCCACGCCAGCCTGAGCAAGGTCTGTGGAGCTGTGATCGGCCACCCCTTTTCTAGATCCCCCGCCTCCATAGGAGACCATGGAGAACGAGGCGGCAACCAATCACAGTGCAGATGCTGTGTGTTGGGCCAATCGCAGCGCAAGGGCTCGCCTATGTTGGCCAATCCGGGCTGGGGGTGTGATGAGGAGGCCGAGCTAAGGAGGGCGGGCATTACAAACCAACCAATAGGAACAGCACCTACTTGCCCATGTTCTCAAAGCTGACCTACTATGAGATAGGCACGTCTCTCTGTTTGGGCAGACAATGGCTCCCAGATACGAGGCCGGCCCATCCCCACTCTCCATTATCCCCAACTCCCTCATGGAACCAGCTAAACCCAGATCCTTGGGTGTGTAGGCAGGATAAGTGTATTCCAGGTCTAGCACGCCCAGGGAACAAAGACATACCCAGTTACTGTACATTAAGTACACTACAATTTAACATGTAATAAAGATGCCACACACACATTATTATATACATTTGGCCCGATGAGACACAGGAGGATGGAGTAACAGGCATAGGGGAAATAGCTGGGCTTAACCTTTATTATAAGAGCCTCATTGCCCATATCGTCACAGAAAGTATCTCCAGAAGCAGGCGGTCCCCCCGGAGCAAAACATTTATGGGGGTTCAGCTTCGGCGACCCCCTGCTTCAAACCTGTGTAAAAAAAAATGAAGGGGGGGAAAAAAGAAACGACTTGTATTGCGTCTTTAATACAGTTTTCTTTCCCCCTAACGAAGGAACGGCACACTTTGCTGAATTCTCTGCGGTTAGCAGATCCAGACGCAGAATAGAACTAGAGCAGGATCCTATGTCCTTCGTATGTTAAACTTGCCAGCACTTTCCTACGCCCGAAACCGTCTCACTTCCTCTGCGAAGTCCGGCACTCTTGCTGGTAATCTCGCGGGTACTCTCGCCCCTTCTGACCTCACCCCGTCTGTGAGCCCTCTCTATCTTGGCCTGGGCCCCCTCTCGAAGAATCCCCAGCGGTCTAGAAGATTTGGTCGTGGCCGTTTTACCGGCACTTACCTCACCGCCGGGACATCTCTCCGCCGGCCATTTCGCTGCCAAGTTAAGCCCCTAATCTTACCGCTTGCCCTACAGAAAAACCCTAATCTTAACCCCTAACACTAACGCTACCCCCCTACCCTAAAAACCATAACCCCTTGGTTGGGGGGGGGGGGAGGGAACCCCTCAGAGACGCCTCACGCACCCCCCTGTTGGAAACCACTGATTTAACCCTTTGAGAGGTTGCAGAGTTCTCTGGGCCTGACGGGTTGAAATCCGCGTTAAGCAGGCGTCACATGGCTGAACGCTTTGCGCCTGACCCAGTTACAATTCTCGGGGGAGTGGGAGCGTCTCCTGCACGAGATTTGGGGGGTGGGGGGGGGGGGTGTTCAGGCTGCCGACCAATCGGAGACGCATCTGGAGCATTGTTTTTTTTTTAAAGCGACCAATAGAAATTGCGCTTCCTGGGAGGGCCGCATTCTGATTGGTTGGGCAGGGTAGGGGTTAAACAACAAGTAGTGGTGTTGTGGGTGTGTAAAGTAACAAGTTAGTGGCGACTGTGGGTTGGTTGGTTTGGTATGTTAAAGTAAACAAGTGTAAGTCGCGGTAACGGCGGGGCCGCCCGCGGCGGCGCGAAAGGAACAAAAAGGTAGGGGGGGTGGTAAGGCGGGGCGGGGGGTAAAGCGAAAAGGAGACGGGCAATGGGGGTGGGTAGGGAAAGTAACACAAGGAGGGGTACTGTGTGTGTGGGTAAGGGAAAGTAACAAAGAGAGTGGTACGGTGTGTGTTAAGTAACAAATAGTGGGGTACTGTGGTAACAAGGCCAAGCACAAGCAGCTGTAGCACAGATGCTGCCTCTGCCCTCCTTGTGCCGTGTCCCCGCCCACTTGTTTAGGGGTTTCTGGGAATTGTAGTCCAGTTCTCATTGGAAGCTGAAACTGGTACAGCCAGCAGACTACAAATCCCAGAATCCCTTGAGGGTAAGTTTTGCCCCAAGAAAAGGAGGTCACATGACAATATAGAGGAAGGACTTACATCATTATCCTCTCTCTCCCCCACTGCCCACTCTCACTTCTCCACTCTCTCTCACTGTCCTTTGACACTCCTCTTCCTCTCCTCACGCCCCTCTCCCCCACTGCCCCTTCCCCACTCCCCCTCCACACTGCCCCTCTCCTCCACCTGCACTCTCTCCTCTCCCTCACTGCCCCTTCCCCACTCCACCCTCACCCACTGCCCTCTCCTCCACTGCCATTCACTACCCCCCCCTCCCCCGAGGTTGCCAGGTGCTTCTCCAAAATATGGACACCATAGTAAAAAAATTGCGACCCCCCATCCCCATACATAAAATTCATACATACCTTGGGGATGGTCTCAGGAGGGCTGGTGCTGTGGGGGAGGGGGGACTGGTGGCGGTGCAGGGGGGAGTGGTCCGGTCAAGCAGTTGCTGCCATGCCGGCTCTCCCCAGAGTCTGCAGGCTCTCTCTCCTGTCTGACACTTGGGAACTAATCCCCCCCTCACTGCCACCTCCCCACACCACCCACTGCCCCTCTCCCACTCTCACCCAGACCTCTCTCCTTCCCCCACTGTCCCACTCACTTTCCCACTGCCTCACCCACTGCACCTCTTCCCCACTACTCACCCATTCCCCTCTCTCCCTCCCCACTCCCTCCCCTCACTGCCTTCCCAATACTTCACCCACTGCCCACTCTCTCCAACCCCACTGCCCACTCTCATCAACCCCAGCCCACTCTCACAACCCCCTCTCTCCACCTCTCACACACAACCCCTACTGCCCCACTCTCACCAACCCTACTGCCCCATCTCTCCACACACTGCCACTCTCTCAACCCCCACTGCCCCCTCTCTCCAACCCCCACTGCCCCACTCTCACCAACCCCCACTGCCCCACTCTCTCCAACCCCACTGCCCCACTCTCTCCCACCCGTTCACCACTGCCCCACTCTCACCAACCCCCACTGCCCCACTCTCTCACAACACCCCACTGCCCCACTCTCTCCAACCCCCACTGCCCACTCTCAACCAACCCCCACTGCAATCTCCCAAACCCCCGCCCCACTCTCACCAACCCCCAGCACACCTCACCACCCTCCAATGCACCAACTCTCCCAACCCCCACTGCCCCACTCTCACCAACCCCCACTGCCCATCCCCACTCCACCTCTCCCAACCCCCACTGCCCCACTCTCCCAACCCCCACTGCCCCACTCTCACCAACCCCCACTGCCCCACTCTCACCAACCCCCACTGCCCCACTCGCACCACCCCCCACTGCCCCACTCTGTCCAACCAACACTGCCCCACTCTCATCCAACCCCCACTGCCCCACTCTCACCAACCCCCATTGCCCCACTCTCACCAACACCCCACTGCCACCACCCCACTGCCACTCCAACCCCCATGCCCCACTTCACCAACCCATGCCCCATATTCCAACCCAGCCCTCTACCCCATCCCCCACTGGCCCAACTCTCTCCAACCCCCACTGCCCCACTCTCTCCAACCCCCACTGCCCCTCTCCCCCATCCCCTGCTCCTCTCCCTTCCTTCCCCACTGTCCCTCTCCCTCCCTCTGACACCCCCCACACCCACTGCTCCCTTCCCCCCTTCTGCGCCCCTCGCACACAGACCCATCCACAGATAGTCACATGGTGGTGCTAAGCTGAAGCAGGTACTTTCTCTGGGCAGAATTCCTCTCTCTCCTGCACCCACTGTCTCACAATTTGGATATAAACGTACAGAGATATACACACTGTATATAAATGCAGTTTTACACACACATCATTTGTATATCGACGCACAGACACACACAATTTGTATATAAACGCAGTGATACACACACTGTATATAAATGCACAGATACACACACTTTGTATATAAACACCTAGATATACACCCACACTTTGTATATAAACGCACAGATATATACACCACACTTTGTATATAAACGCACAGATACACCCACACTTTGTATATAAACGCACAGATTACACCCACACTTTGTATATAACACACCTAGATATACACCCACACTTTGTATATAAACGCACAGATACACCCACACTTTGTATATAAACGCACAGACACCCAACTTTGTATATAAACGCACACAGATCAACCACACCTTTGATAATAACGCCACCAGTACACACACACTTTGTATATAAACACCAGATACACCAACAACTTTGTATAAACGCACAGATACCCACACTTTTTATAAAGACCAGAACCCCACACTTTGATAACAACCCAGATCACATACCTTGTTACAAAAAATGCAAATTAATTTGAACGTAATAAGGGAAAACAAGAAATATTATACACACTGTTTTTTGGGTTAAGTATATGTGTATAGGGAGCAGTTATATGGAGTAATAGGAGGAGTTATAGGGAGCGGGTAGTTATAGGGAGCGGAGTGGAGTGTTATAGGGGCGGATTGGCAGTTAATAGGAGGAGTTATAGGGAGCGGGGTTATATGGGGTAATAGGAGGAGTTATAGGGAGGGTATATGGAGTAATAGGGAGTTATAGGGAGCGGGTTATATGGGATAGGAGGATTTAGGGTGCGTTATATGGGGTAAGAGAGGAGTTATAGGGAGGAGGTTATATGGGGTAATAGGAGGAGTATAGGGAGCGGTGTTATGGGGGTAATAGGAGGATTATCGGGAGCGGGTATATGGAGTAATATGAGGAGTTATTGACGGGGTATATGGAGTAATAGAGGAGTTATAGGGCGGTTTAGGGGTAATAGGAGGTATAGGTGCGGTGTATGGGGTCAATAGAGGAGTTTAGGGAGGGGTTCGGGGGTTATATGGGGTAATAGGAGGAGTTATAGGGATCGGTTATATGGGGTAATAGAGGAGGAGTTATAGGGAGGGGGGTTATATGGGTAATAGAGTTGTTATAGGGAGCGCGTTATTATGGGGGTAATAGGAGGAGTTAGGGAGAGGTATATTGGGGTAATAGGAGTGGTTATAGGGAGCGGTTATATGGGGTAATAGGAGGAGTTATAGGGGGGTTATATGGGGTAATAGGAGAGGGTTATCAGGGGGTTGATATGGGGAGTATAGGGGAGTTAGGAGTTATAGGGAGCGGTTTATGGGGTACATAGGAGGAGTTATAGGGAGGGGTTATATGGGTATAGGAGGAGTTATAGGGAGGTTATCTGGGGATAATAGGAGGGAGATATAGGGAGCGGTTATATGGGGTAATAGGAGGAGATTATAGGGAGCGGTTATAGGGGTATAGAGGGTTATAGGGCGGTATGGGGTATAGGAGGAGTTATAGGGATGGGTTATGGGGTAATAGGAGAGAGTTATTATAGGGAGTGGTTATATGGGGGTAATAGAGGATAAGGAGTTTAGGGAGGGGTTATATGGGGTAATCGGAGGGAGTTATAGGCGGGTATTTGGGTGTATAGGAGGGTTACTAGGGAGTGGTGACTATTGGGGTAATAGGGGAGATGTATAGGAGAGCGTATATGGGGTATATGATTTATAGGAGAGTTTATCGGGAGGGAGGGGTTATATGCGGAACTAGGATGAGTTAGGAAGCGGGTTTATAGGGGTATAGGGAGGGGTAGATTGGTTATATGGGTATAGGGGCATGGACGTATGGTAATGGAGGCATAGGTTATAGATGACTTATAGGACGTTTTAGTACATTGAATAACAACCTGTACTCTTGTGGTGCCGCTGTAAGGAAACAGATCATAATGACTGCGTTAGAGGACGACACGTTCCTGTGCTGTATAATGTTGTCCTGTTAGGGTTTCACAAAGTCTTAGATCGCCATCTAGTGACCATGCTGTAATAATAATAATAGCATGTTAGCGCTGCTAGTTTTACGTAGCGCTTTACAGAGACATTTTGCAGGCACACGGGGGGGCGCGGAGCTTACAATCTATGTTTTTGTGCTGAGGCCAGGGAGATCAAGTGACTTGCCCAAGGTCACAAGAGCCAACACCAGGAATGAACCAGGTTCCCCTGCTTCACACTCAGTGCCAGGCAGTGTCTTTAACTCGCTGAGCCGCTCCTTTCCTGCTTCAACACTCAGTGCAGGCAGTGTCTTTAACTCGCTGAGCCGCTCCTTCTCCTGCTTCACACTCAGTGCCGTCAGTGTCTTTTACTCGCTGAGCCGCTCCTTCTCCTGCTTCACACTCAGTGCCCAGTCAGTGTCTTACTCGCTGACGCTCTTCCCCTGCTTCACACTCAGCGCCAGTCATGTCTTTACTCGCTGAGCCTCCTCTCTCCTGCTTTCACACTCAGTGCCAGTCAGTGTCTTTACTCGTGAGCCGCTCCTTCTCCTTTCCACACTCAGTGCCAGTCAGTGTCTTTACTCGTGAGCCGCTCCTTCTCCTGCTTCACTCAGTGCCGTCAGTGTCTTTCACTCGCTGGCCGCTCCTTCGCCTGCTTCACACTCGTGCAGGTCAGTGTCTTTACTCGCTGAGCGCGCTCCTTCTCCTGCTTCACACTCAGTTGCCAGTCAGTGTCTTTTACTCACTGAACCGCTCCTTCTCCTGCTTCACAACTCAGTGCCCAGTCAGTGTCTTTACTCACTGAGCCGCTCCTTCTCCTGCTTCACACTCAGTGTCCATCAGTGTCTTTAACTCCGCTGAGCGCTCTCCTTTCTCCTGCTTCACACTCAGTGCCAGTCAGTGTCTTTACTCACTGAGCGCCCTTCCCCTGCTCCAAACTCAGCGCCAGTCAGTGTCTTTACTCACTGAGCGCGCTCCTTTCCCCTGCTTCACACTCAGTGCCAGTCAGTGTTCTTACTCACTGAGCCGCTCCTTCCCCTGCTCCAAACTCAGCGCCAGTCATGTGTCTTTACTCACTGAGCCGCTCCTTCCCCTGCTTCACACTCAATGCCAGTCAGTGTTTTACTCGCTGAGCCGCTCCTTCCCCTTGCTCCAAACTCAGCGCCAGTCAGTGTCTTTACTCACTGAGCCGCTCCTTCCCCCTGCTTACACTCAGTGCCAGTCATTGTCCTTACCTACGCTGAGCCCGGCGCCCTCCTTCCCCTGCTTCACACTCGTGCCAGTCAGTGTCTTTATCACTGAGCCGCTCCTTCCCCTGCTTCAACTCACAGTGCCATCAGTGTCTTTACTCACTGAGCCGCTCCTTCCCCTGCTTCACAATGCAGTCGGTCTTACAACAGCAGCCCTTGCCTGATTCCAGTCAGTGCGTCAGTCTTTACTTGACTGAGCCTTATTCTCCTGCTTCACACTCAGTGCCAGTCAGTGTCTTTACTCATGAGCCGCTCCTTCTCCCTGCTTCACACTCAGTGCCAGTCGTGTCGCTTACAGCTGAGCCCGCTCTTGTCCTGCTTCACACTCAGTGCCAGTCAGGTCTTTACCTCGCTGAGCCGCTCGCTCCTGCTTCACACTCAGTGCCAGTCAGTGTTTTACTGTACTGTCGCTGGCGCTCCTTGTCCTGCTTCACACTCAGTGCCAGTCAGTGTCTTTACTCACTGGCCGCTCTTCCCTGCTTCACACTCAGCGCCAGTCAGTGTCTTTACTCACTGAACCGCTCTCCTGCTCACACTCTGCCAGTCAGTGTCTTACCGCTGGCCCCTCCCGTTCACAATCATGCCAGTCAGTGTCTTTACCTCGCTGAGCCGCTCCTTCTCCCAAGCGTATAATAAAATAAATACATTTACCCGAACACCTCAACTCATTGATCTGGAGTCTGATGCTGCCTGGGTGGCTGACTGCCTGGGTGGTGGACTGCCTGTGTGGGTGACTGTGCATGCCACGGGTACGCCGGCTTTTTTTTTTGCTCAACAGCCCGGGACCCGATCGCGCCGCTGCCGCCATACCCTGCGGCATTTTTTTTCTGACACTTTTTTTTTTTTTAAAATGGACGGCCTGGCCCCCTGACTCACGGGCCCGGACGCCAACCTGGTAGAACCCACCCTGTTGGCGGCCCTGACACTAAGACAAACTTACCATTATGTAATAGGGCCTGGATGGGAGTAACACTAAGACATACATAACGTCACTGAAGTTATAGGGACTGGATGGGAGTAACACTAAGACATACTTACCGTCACGTTATTGGGAGTTGTAAAGGGCCGGTGGAGTAGTAGGGAGTAACACTAAGACTACATAACTACGTTATTGGAAGTTATGGGCCTGGATGGGAGTAACACTAAGACATACTTACGTCCACGTTATGGGAGTTTAGGTCGGAGGAGTGAGTAACACTAAGAAACTACTTACCGTCACGTTATTGGGATATTATAGGGTCTGGGAGTGAGTAGTAGATACACTAAGACATACTTACCGTCACGTTATTGGGAGTTATAGGGTCTGGAGGGTAGTAACACTAAGACATACTTACCATTATGTTATAGGGCCTGGAGGTATAGGGAGTTACACTAAGACAACATAACGTCACGTATTGAATTAATTAGGGACTGGATGGGAGTAACACTAAGACATACTTACAGTACGTTTATGGAATTATAGGGTCTGGATGGGAGTAACACTAAGACATACTTACCGTCACGTTTATTGGAGTTATAGGGTCTAGGTGGGTCAGTAACACTAAGACATACTACCGTCACTTTATTGGAATTATAGGGCTGGATGGGGAGTAACACTAAGACATACTACGTTCACTTATTGGGACTTATAAGGCTGTCGTCGAGTGAGTGGTAGTAACACTAAGACATACTTACCGTCACGTTATTGGAAGTTATAGGGCTTGCATGGGAGTAACACTAAGACATACTTACCGTCACGTTATGGGAGTTATAGGGTCTGGATGGGAGTAACACTAAGACATATTACCGTCACGTTATTGGAAGTTATAGGGTCTGGGATGGAGTAACAATAAGACATACTTCACCGTCACGTTATTGGGTTATAGGGCCTGGATGGGAGTACACTAAGACATATTACCGTCAAGTTATGGAAGTATAGGGACTGGATGGAGTAACACTAAGACATACTTACTGTCACGTTATGGGAGTTATAGGGACTGGATGGGAGTAACACTAAGACATACTTACCGTCACGTTATTGGA
Organism: Ascaphus truei; assembly: GCA_036426205.1. Taxonomy (NCBI): domain Eukaryota; kingdom Metazoa; phylum Chordata; class Amphibia; order Anura; family Ascaphidae; genus Ascaphus; species Ascaphus truei. The sequence goes on along the minus strand of WSYH01008899.1, from coordinate 3,456 downwards.
AGTTATAGGGCTGCATGGGAGTAGTACACTAAGACATAACTTACCGTCACGTTATTGGAAGTTTATGGGTCTGGATGAGTAGAGTAACACCAAGACATACTTACCGTCACGTTATTGGAAGTTATAGGGTCTGGATGGGAGTAACACCAAGACATACTTACCGTCACGTATTGAAGTATAGGGTCTGGATGGGGAGTACACTAAGACATACTTACCGTCACGTTATTGGGAGTTATAGGGCCTGGAGGGAGTAAACTAAGACATATAATTACCGTCACGTTATTGGAAGTTATAGGGTCTGGATGGGAAGTAACACCAAGACATACTTTACCGTCACGTTATTGGAAGTTATAGGGTCTGGATGGGAGTAACACAAGACATACCTTACCGTCACGTTATTGGAAGTTATAGGGTGGGATGGGGAGTTAGTAACACTAAGACATACTTACCGTCACGTTATTGGAAGTTATAGGGTCTGGATGGGAGTAACACTAAGACATACTTACCGTCACGTTATTGGGAGTTATAGGGTCTGGATGGGAGTAACACCAAGACATACTTACCGTCACGTTATTGGAATTATAGGGTGTGGATGGGAGTATGTATATATGTATGTCTTTATTTATATAGCACCATTAATGTACATAGCGCTGCACAGCAGTAATACACGTGACAATCATATAAATAACAAATACAAATAACAGATCATAAGAATAAGCGCTTCAGACATAAAAGTAACATTTAAGTAAAGGGTCCCTGCTCCGAAAAGCTTACAATCTGATTGGTAGGTAGGAAGAACATACAGAGACAGTAGGAGGGCGTTCTGGTAAGTGCATCTGCAGGGGGCCTTGTTTGAAAGGGAGCGAGCATTCCAAAGGGCACAGGAGAATGGGAGAGAGGATGGAGGGGGAGAGGGGATGGGTATAGAGGTTAGAGGGGTTGACACCAGAAGGAGTGGTAGTTGTATGTAGCAGGTGTAACGCTGATGCTCACCACAAACAAGGCGGGACCCCGGTACTGAGGTGGGAAAGTGTAAACGCCACCCACAGCAACGAGAGCACGTCCGGAGAGTGGATAGTCAGGCTAGCCGGGTCGGTATTGGAGATGGGAGAAAAGTCCTGATACTTGCCGAGGTCGGAGGTCAGAGCCGGTAGAAAAGTCTATATCCGGGGTGCCGTGGTCAGGGGTCGGAGACAGGAGAATAGTCGATGTCCGGGTGTCGTGGTCAGGGGTTGGAGAGAGGCGGATGGTCAGAGGTAAGCCGGGGTCAGTAATCCAGAAGAGCGGAGTCCAAGGTTCAAGCCGGGTCGGTACACAGGGACTCAAACAGCAACAAGGTTAGAACAAGGCCAGGCAAAGCTAGGAACGGGGAAGTGGGAACACACGGGCTACAAGGAACTATGCTCAGCCACAGTGCCAGTGGCAGAGCTGAGCATAAATAGGAGAACAGACCCAATGAGACAGGGGGGAGGAGCGGAGGTGCGGCCTCAGCGGAGGCAGGGACAGGTGGAGCGGTGCAGGAGACAGGTGGGAGTGATGAGCTAGACCAGGGATGTTGACACGCGGCTGGGGAGCGGTGCACACGCGTCACGTGTGCGCACAGCGCGGCGCCGTCACGTGACGTGAACTGGAGGCGGGGCCAGACCCCGTGATGTCATAAGTACCTCTCCGTGCGCGCACGTAGTGATGTCCGGGGAGGTGTTTGACGCTGCAGGTAAGGAGGGAGTCTGTGGGACTAAGGTCTTGGTTACCATCCTCCCGATGTGGGGGAGATCGGAACGTTTTAATACTATGTAAGTTTTGGAATTGTTTTTTTTTTTTTTTATATCAAGTACAGGCATACCCCGGTTTAAGGACACTCACTTTAAGTACACTCGCGAGTAAGGACATAGTTTCAATAGCACCGTACCCGTGTCCGTACACTCGCTTCGCGAGCACAGACACTTGCCCTACAGACCGCTGTAGTAGTGACGCGCTGATTCCCCTCGCCCAATAGGCAAACGGCAGCTCGCGCATGCGCCTGTCAGCATGTCCTGAACAGCAATACCGGCTCCCTACCTGTACCGAAGCACCGATAAATGGGAAAAAAGTAGTGCTTCACTTTAAGTACATTTTTGCTTTACGTACATGCTCTGGACACGTTGCGTACGTTAACGCGGGGTATGTCTGTAACCCATTATTTTACTGACGCGGTCCCTCCACGCGCTTTTTGCGTTTTAGTATACAGGTAAGTCCTCGCTTTCCGACGGCGCGTAATGCACTCCAAAAACTCATTATCCGCCGCCTTCTTCCCGGATCTGACGGAAACCGTCGCCGGTGAACATGGGTCCCGCTTTCCGACTGTCCCGCGTCTGACGCGGGTTTGCGGGGCGTTTTCTGTCGGAAAGGCGAGGACTGCCTGTAGCGTAGTTGGCCCCGTTTATCGCGGGAGATCTGTAAAGCAGCAGGATGGACACATCTAAGGGATACCAGGAGACCACAAGATCAGCTCGCACTTGCCATTTAACGTCCGGATTTAGCGCAGTTTAGCGGATCGGGCCCTGTTTTGTAACTCTTCAAAGCCACCAATACATTTTGTTTGCTTTGTTCTTTGCAAAGAAATTAGTGTTCCTCGGGACAAGCAAAACGTTTCTTTCCCACAAGATACACGTATGTTACCGTGGGTTCTCGCGACGTCCCGCTAACGCCACAAAATGACGCCGTTATTTGTCAGGATCAGACCGTGACCTGGCGTTCCCACCCCGAGACCGCGGCCGACGCCTTATCTCCGCGTCTGGGAAGGCGTAACCACAGCTGTACGTGGGACCCTTTAGCAATGCCACGTTATATGCCACGGCACGTTCTCCTGATATAACATGGCGTTAGCCCTGAGATAACGAGCGCGTTATTCCCACGTGTGTTGCGAGGACGCCGCTCGCCTTGGGGCAAATAACGGCCATTCCTGACGCAGGCAACGTCGCGTGATTCGCACTGATTTAACCGCGTTTAGTGAACCTGGACCGAAGTCTTAACTGCAGATCTCAGATGTCAGCACCAGGTGGCGCCGTGTGACTGCGATAGGGACAGTTGTAGAAAGCGTTCGATCTCTCCCTCTATATATATAGGTGCAAGACATTGTTGTTCCCAAGAGCTGACAATCTAGTACCCGAGGTAATAGTTACCGGGCTTCAGTTCACACGCAGCAAAGCCTGGGGATTTGAAGCAGGATAAATACTGGCGTTCACAGCAACGTTCCCGCAGTCCGTACTGAAGCAGAAGAGCCCGCGACGCGTTACAGCGCCGTTACAGCGCCGGTCACGGCTTCCACGGGGGGCCCTCCAGAATATTTTACTCTGCAAGAACATAAACACTGTAAGTACATAATAATAATGGGGGGGGGGGGCGCACCCGGGGCCCCCCCCCCCCCCTCTTGTACACGGCGGACAGGAGATAAACGCTTGTCCGACGGAGAGGCCG
>WSYH01008898.1:0-27615 GCA_036426205.1 Ascaphus truei | reverse complement strand
CAACCCCTTAAAGAATGTATGTATCATTTCATTTTTGTTATGTATTATAAGATTATGTCATTTTAGTTGACGCACACTTACATCATTTGTTATGTATTGCAAACTTACATCAGTTTTAGTATTATTAGGCCTGCTGCTGCTCGGCACTGAGCCCCTGCAGCCGCAATGAGAGCGGCTCTAGCAGGGGCTCGCGCACGCTTGCGGAAGCGTGTGTCTCACCGAGTCTTGAGATTTTCCTGCTTGCCGGAGCGCAGGGCCGGTCATGTGAGCGGTTCGCCCAATGAGGGCGAACCAGCTCCGTGACATCACTGGCCCACCCCCGACACTCCCACGGACAGCGCGCTGTGTAAGGCCAGGGAAAGCACCGCTTTCCCTGAGCCCTGAGCCTAAGTGCGCCTCCGCACTGTTTTGGGCACTTTGTCCCAGGCCTTATGTATTACAAAATTATGTCATATTTAGTGACGTGCAAGCCCCCCCATAAAGGGGTGGAGCTTTAGTTTTTAGGGTATAAATATATGGCATACCGTGTTATCTGGGGGAGAGCTTTTTGTTTTGAAGCTGTCTCCACTGTGTGCACTCTGAATAAACTCATTTGATAACTGAATTTTTGTTGTAACATTTTTACAGCTTTTACAGATGGTAGCAGAGGATGGTTTCCAATATCTCGGATGCAGAGCACCTGGACAGGCCACTCCTCGGTCACTCAAACCTGAGCGCTCATAAGAATCAAGGTAAAAGGCACCTTTTGAGGAAAGCCTGAGTTTAAAATTGTTTGAGTGCTGTGTAGAGAGCTGGTCCTTAAAGGGTGTCTTCTCTGAGTGACGGAAACCTGTATCAAGTGGGTTTATTATTCTCTGTTCCTGTATTCATTTTAAAGTGTAAGAGTTGTTAAGAGTTGTTAGGGGCTAAAGTGAGAGTCCCGTTAAAAGCTTTGGTGTTTTTGGTGAACAGAGGGAGTGTTTGTATGCTTAAGGGATTGTTTTCAGACCGTCCTGGGTTGTGATAAATATTTTTGTTGTCTGTGCAGGGCAGGTCCCTGATTGTACATTTGCTCTGTCTTGTCATTAACATACCAAGTGAGTTTATTCATGGTTATCTGTTTAGAAGGTCTTATCTGTATCCATGTTATAAAAGTATAAGGTTTATCAGGACTGGGTTTGACCCGCTGAAGTAATTCAAGTTTTTTCTTTGGTATAGTTATGGTGAGAAAATGTGATTGGGGAACAGTCTCGTGACAGGTCCTTATTTGCATATTTACACTATTCAGAACAATAACATGCCAAAAGAGTTGTACGTAATCAGCTTGCGCTGATTATTATAACGCTAAATTGTACAGGTCAATTAAATTTGATTATTGTATCAGGAGTATTGTACAGGTCAATTAAATTTGATTATTGTATCAGGAGTATTGTACAGGTCAATTAAATTTGATTATTGTATCAGGAGTATTGTAAAGGTCAATTAAATTTGATTCTGTAACAGGGGAATAATGGGAAACCAAAAATTCTCAAAAGGTTGTGTGTCTGCAGACAAAAATAATAAAGAATGAATACAGAGAACGAAAAGAGACAATATAAATATATTTTGTTGGCCAGAGAATGGCACTGTTTGTACTATTATCAACAATTTGCGCAGATGTTTAAATGAAAGAGGGGTATTTTTCTGTGGGATTGAGAAGCTCAGGGAGCGCCGTCTCGTGTGTTTTTGAATCCCAAAGGGAACATACCTTACGTTAATATGGGTCAAAAGAATTCTGTTGAGGGACAGAAGGGTCCCGCTGCATTTATTTTAACCATTGCCAGGACAGAAGTTAATATAATAATAAGTGAAATAGAAAGTGAATAGGAAAGAAATAGCAAGTGAATTTGCCGATAGATAATCAAGGCATATGATGGTGTTGAGGAAGTAGGTATTGAGGGTTATTTTTATGAAAGGTTTATATGCAGAAATTGGGGTACAATTAGAGACTGTGTATATTGTTTGGAAGGGACAGAAAGTGTTATAATTGTAAAAAGGCAGGACATTTTGCCAGTAATTGCAGAGCAGCCCTAAGAGAGAGAATAGAAGAGAACGAAAAAAGAATGGGCATATGAAAAAGTAGCCCTGTAACTGGTAAAAATTTAAAAGGTTTGTTCGTACTGGCCACACGAATAGGTCTTTTAAACCAGAAAATATTATTTTTCCTTCTGTTCTAATGGCAACTAGAAAGAGAATCAGAATAACAGCAGCACAGACCGCGCCCAAAAAAAATCTTTCTCCAAAGGAATGTGCAAAAGATACGAAAATTAACTCAAAAGCTCCGGAGCATAAAAAAATAGTTTTAAAAGCAGGTTATTTATGAGAAGTTGATTGGTTGTGTAGGAGAGAAATTTGTGTCTCTGTTCTTTGTGTGTCTGTATTGTGGTTTCTGTGTGTGTAAACCAGTAAAAACACGTCAATTGCATTTCTATAGGATTAGGATATGTTGGAAATATTTTAAGCTCACACGTATTGTTTAAATTATATATGGTGTGTATCTAACCTCAGTTGTATAATTGTCCCATTTTTATTTTTGAGAGGCCATAAATTTTTTCGTTTTTATTGCTGTGGAGAGAGCGCCATTTTTAACTTTAAGCTGAAGTTTCAATCCAGTAATTAATATTTAGAAGACGCAGAAACTGTTTTGTTATCTGCTATGTCTGCTTTTGGCGAAACGCCCGAGCTGGCTAATTGCCCAAGATAAACAAACTCTGAAATTATTTTGTAGTCAAATGAATAATAATGCTGAGTGTCTTTAAAAAATAAAGCTGGCAGTGTGCTCGGCACTGTGCAAAGAGATTTTATTACAAGAAATTAGTGTGAAGTCCTATACAAAAGCATTTGACTATCAACTGAATTTCACCTATACTGACAGAGTCAGACCATTGCCCGTTTATATTCCACTTGTTGTAAGTAGGAATTTCTACAGAGCCAAGATATCTAATATACTCTGATTGTATTGATATACTGCACTATTATTGTTTTTATTTTCTATTTTTTTGGTGTGTTCCTGAAATCATCGCTCCCTTGCCACCCCGGACCAAGACTGCTTTTGTAGGGAATCCTTGCATATTCCTTGGAAGGTTGAGAAGTATTTTTTGGGGTTACACATCATCCTATGTAATATTTTTGTTGCATCTTTTACTTGTGTTGTGGGGATTTTAGCGCCGATTCAAATCACTTGGGTTCACCTTGTTTTTCTGCAATTCATTTGGTGGCTGCTTTTTTTCCCTCACTATTTAATTGGTTATTAAGATATATCCAAATGGATATCACTTCACCCAATATTTTTGCTAAAAGACACTCTAGGAAATTACAATTTAATTACCAAGATATAGATACATCACATACACCTGTTTCACATGATTTATTAGAAGAAGAATTTCACAAATTAGATAGACTACTTATTAAAGACACAAAAAAATGGTTAGATTTAAGTTTTTTGAATAAGTATATTAAATGCAATAGGATTCCAAGAGGGTTGAGATTCTCTAAAAATCCCTCATCCAATTTAGATGATGAGGAATTTCTTAAAAGTTGGTATGAAACAATTGATAAATGTTCATTTGATCTGATGTTATCTTTGATTAATCAACATAAAAAAAATATCAAAATAATAGATGAGGAGGTAACTATTATAGAAGAAAAACTAGCTCATTTAGAGGATACAGCAGAATTGAAAATCAAGGATCGTTAGTTAAAAAGGAAAATAGATAAATTAGAAAATGATCTATACATTAATAAAACCAATAAGTTTTTAAGAGATGAAGAGGACTACCAGAGAGGAGAGCAAAGAGATTGGAAGAAAAAGAAAAACATTTATCAGACAGAAAGAAAATACGAAAATCGTTACAGTAATTTGAATTATAAATCAGATAAACCTTATTTTTCAAATACCTCATATTGTAGAGATAATGATAATCCTTCATCTCACTACAAATCCCATGTACCCCAAAGGGAGATAAAAGATCAAAAACATTCTGAATCACATTATGCAATAGAAAAAACACATTTGCATAAAAATACAATTCTAGAAAAAAAGACTACTGATGATATAGATAAACGTAGAGATCAAGAACATCTAAGGGAGAAAGAACGTGAGAGAGAGCTCAGATTAGAGGGAGAGAGACGAAGAGAGAGGGAGAGACAGAGGGAGAGAGAGAGACAGAGAGAGAAAGAATCAAGAATAAAAGAACAAAAAGAAAGGACTATTAGGGATAGGGAGATACATAAAGATAGAGAATTACAAAGAGATAGAGATTTTGCTTTTCATAGAGATCAGAGAGATAAAGAACTGAGAGAAATAGAACAAAAAGATAAAGAATATCAAAAAGAAAAAGAGGCAAGAAGAGAGAGAGAGAGATGAGAAGACAAAGAGAGGAAAGAAGAAGAGAAAGAGACAGATACCAATCTGATAGGCAACACAAGACCAGCAGATCCCGTTCTCCAATTGGAGCCACTGGATCAGATGATTTTTTAGAGTTAGACAAAACACTCAGTGTCTGGGAGATACCGAATTCCTACACCCCACTTGGGGAAAAGAGAGAAGATAATGTACAACACAAAAGAGAAAACATCAGAGAGGTAAAAGAGGGAGAGGAAGAAAAAGGGAGAGAATAAAGAAAGAGATCTCTAAAGATTCGAAGAGCATTTTTAATTTAAGCTCAATAACCTTATCAACACCACAACTTAATCTTATTTCCAAAGGACTATCCTTTGCTCCAACAACAGGGCCTAACAATTTTGAGCTGTTTTTGGATGCAAATCGGTATCTTAGAAAACTCACTGTGAAGAGATTTTTTCTTAGTAAAAATGTAGAATCTAGATTAACCAATTTAAACCCAGTAGTTCAGACAGAACAAAGTAAATTTAAACATACTACTTTAAAAAGCAAGTCTACTTTTTATCCGACATATTATAAAGGTAACTATTTGGAAGTATTTTATGATTTGATTGTCAAAGATTTTGAAAACCTCTCTAAGAATAATAAATCAAAAATTAGAAATAATCTGACAAAAGATGAAAAGAAGGCCTTAGAAGAAATTACTGAAAACTCAAACATAGTAATCAGACAGGCGGATAAGGGTGGGGGGACAGTAATTATGAACAGAAAAGATTACTTAATAGAAACCAGCCACCTTTTGGGAGACCCCCATACGTATGAAGTACTAAAGAAAAATCCCACAAATACATTTAGTATGGAATTAAAAAACCATCTAGACAAAGGGAGAGATATCGGTATTTTGACTGAACAGGAATATAAATTCCTTTACAATAAAACACCTCAAATACCGATATTTTACATATTACCTAAGATACGCAAATGTTTAAAGAACCCCCCTGGTAGGCCGATTATCTCAGGTATAAACTCCCTCACTTCAAATTTGTCGGCATATATCAATAATTTCTTACAAGGTTATGTAAAAACATTGAAATCTTATCTAAAAGATACTACTGACATTTTAAAAACTTTAGAAACTTTTATTTGGAAGGAGGATTACATTTTGGCCACTATAGATGTGTCTTCACTCTATACCTCCATTGCACATAATTTAGGTTGTGAAGCCATAAAGTATTTTTTAGATAAAGAACAAGATCTACATGATCTACAGGTGAAATTTCTGTTGGACAGTATAGCTTTTATATTGGAAAAAAAATTCATTTATTTTACAACATCTTTTATATTCAGAAATGTGGCACCGCCATGGGAACAAAGTTCGCCCCCAGCTATGCAAATCTCTTCATGGGATTTTGGGAGGACCATAACATCTGGCCCAATGGCATGCTGGGGGCGGGCATTGTCCTAAGGCGGCGCTACATTGATGATATTATTTTAATTTGGCAAGGAGACCAGCAAAGTCTGGAACAATTTATTTTAAATTTGAACGTCAATGAGCTAAATTTGAAGTTTACTCATACAACAAGTAAGACATCCATTCAATATCTAGATTTGGTCATATATATAGAAGATGGATCTGTAAAAACTAAAACCCATTTTAAAAGTGTTGAAAGCAATTATTTTATTTTACGTTGAAGTTGTCATCGCCATCGATGGATGGATGGTGTGCCTTACAGCCTTAAGTCAATACAGAAGAATACGCAGAAACTGTACAGATGACAATATGTTTAATGAACAATGTAAAATTTTAGAAACACGTTTTATACAAAAAAATTATAAAAAAGATACTTTGGATACAGCGTTTAATAAGGCAAGATCATTACAGAGAAAAGATCTACTAGAACCAAAAACGGTTTTAAAATCGAAAATTAATAATTTTGAAACTGCATTTTTAACAACTTATAACAAAGAAGCAAATAACATTAATAAAATTTTAAGAAAACACTGGCACGTTTTAAAAACAGATACAATTCTAAGGGAAATATTACCTCAACAACCAAAAATTATTTTAAAAAAAGCACAAAATATAAAAAACATTGTGGCTCCAAGTGCACTTAAAAAATTGGATACTAATAATAAAGGTTGGTTTAGAAGCAAAGAAAGGTTTTTACGGGTGTTCGTCTTGTAAGGCTTGTGAACACAAGCAGTCAGATAAAAAAAGCTTTATATGTAACAACAGTAAAGAATCTTTTAAAATAAAACAATATATCAACTGCTATACAGATTTTGTTATATATGTCCTACAGTGTCCTTGTGGGCTACAATATGTAGGGAAGACCACAAGACCCATTCGGACATGCATCATTGAACACCTGAGTAATATTAGACGTGGAATTCTCACACACAGTGTATCAAAACATTTCGCTAAGTATCATAAATCTAACCCAGACAATCTAAAATTTATTGCAATTGAAAATGTGAAACAGCACTGGAGGGGACGCAGCAGAGATATAGACCTGAGTAGAAGAGAAATGTATTGGATACATAAACTGAACACACTAATTCCTCACGGTCTCAATGCAGATTTTGAAATAACACCTTTTCTGATCTCCTAGTCTGCTAACATAACATCCCTTTTTTTCATTATACTGACTGCGTTTATTCTTGATTATATGAGTATTTTAATATCTATAACATTGGCCCTTGCACTCCATTTTATTAGTTATTTTAAACTTTATTAGCTGTTTTATTGGTATTATCCTCCTTGCCTAATTTTAAAGCCTTAAAAGGATGTTTTTTAACCAGTTATATGTCCACCTTGCTAATATGCCTTTGGCACTTTTTATCTCTATTAATGCCCGTTTTTTGTCTCCTCTCTCTCCTTCCTCCCGTTACGTCATCCCTACTGAATTATGAGCCCCTTAAAAATGTATTTTAGCTATTATTTAACTGTATTACTGTATTTTTGCTAGTTAATAAAATGTATATGTATTGTATGCTTTTTGAACCGCAGAGTTATGTGCCTCATTTAAAGGCGAACCTGCGGGTTAATATATCAAACTTTTTATGTCCGTTTTTAATTAAGTTGTAATTGATTGCAATTACTGACACTATAAATTAGGACCCACCCATAGGGGAAGTTAATCTGCTCCTGAGGAAGCTGTCTAAGTACAGCGAAACGCGTAGAGCTTGTTAAGTTAGTCTGCTGCAGCTGCCCACGAAGTGAAGACGACTGAGTTTGCTGCCGATCCACTGCTGTCCATCCCCATTGCCTTCAAACCGGATGTCGTCACCCGTTTACCGGAAGTGACGTCAGACGCCATCTATCGGCAGAGAGGTTGGAGCTGTGGGAGGACGGGAGTACTCTTACCATCCAGGATCAGCACTCTACTGTCTCACGATACCCTTATGTGTACAGAGATATTGTACTTATTGTAAGTACATTTTCAACTTTCTTTTCTATGTGATAAATAGTGTTTTTGCGATCTATACCATTGGTCCGTTTTTATCTTCCATACACACCACATCCTATTTGGATTCGAGTGCATGACACCTGCATGATCTCTGTTTGAGGTTTCCCTGATCCTGAATTTATTCCCCTGCTGGAGATACAACTTCACCTATACTGACAGAGTCAGACCATTGCCCGTTTATATTCCACTTGTTGTAAGTAGGAATTTCTACAGAGCCAAGATATCTAATATACTCTGATTGTATTGATATACTGCACTATTATTGTTTTTATTTTCTATTTTTTTGGTGTGTTCCTGAAATCATCGCTCCCTTCCCACCCCGGACCAAGACTGTATAGAGATGATTGTCATGCTGTTCATACAGTCCCATATGGTGAATAAATATTCTGCCATAGTTGTTAATCAGCCACTGTATTGGCAATATGATTCAGCAAAGAATATAAACATTGGCAGGCTAAAGTACACGTAGTCGATGTAGTTGAATTACTGTTCCTAAGATGGTATCGTGAAGCTGCTACTATTGCTAATATTGATACAATTGTAGTCAGAAGCTAAACCTTCCTTCGTGCCAAAGAAAGACAGCTTGCTCCGTACTCGCTTAAATAGACGCCCTATGGTGACGTCATCCGTGATTTACACTATTATGCCAGAAAGACAAAGTTTTAGTTCCTTATATGAAAGATGATAGTTATAGATCCAGCTAGAAAGATACATGATGATGCCATATTCAGAGATAATATTAGAATATAACACCTGCATATGTAGTTTTTATAGATAAAAGATGAGCACAATTGCAAATCAGCACAGAAGGATAACACCAGTAGCGAATTCCATCCAGGGAGAGAGGAAGGAAGAACAGATAACATACATCTTTGAAAAGCATATGACATATTTGATGTGAAATTTTAAATACAGTAATAGCTTTGGACAATAAACTGTATTTTTATGTGCTGAAACCAAATGCTGAATTTTTATATTCATAATGAAGGGTAAAATATTTTCTAAATTTGGTGAGCCACTATAATTCAGTTTTCTTCAGCTTTGATCAGATGGAAGAATTGCAGGAAAGATTGCAAACCCAAAAATCCAAGGCTCTAGAAAAGGATATATGCTGAAATCGGACTGGAAAGTAGAATTGTGTTTGCCAGACCAGTTCACCATGTGGGTGGACAGATAGAAGCAGCTGTGAGAGGAAGTGTTAGATCTCTCCAGGAACGGGGGATTCTGTTTCCTCTACAGGCGTTGGACAGATTAAGTTTTGTGCATTCGGTTGGAGAGAACACAAGATAGTCTTGGAACAGCATAGGTTTTAAAAAAAAAAACGGTAAAACGTGAGTATGGAATTTATTAATACATTTGCAAATGGTAGCAATATGGTGTTTAATTTCTTACCTCATACGTCTTCAGACGCAGAGTTATGGTGTTCTTTGTGGAACCAAGTACACAAGGACAACCAATTAATTGAGGAGAAATTACTGAACATAGGTAAAAGACCAATGTTCAAACTGTGACATTTTAAATAAACGCATACATGATTTAGAAAAACAGATTGAAGCATGTAATATCAGATGTGTGCACAGGAAAAATAGATAAGGTTGTTGCTTCATATACAGATACAGCCACCAGTATCCGACCACTTGCCTGGGAAAATACTGTGGCTATCTTACAGTAAACACTGCAACATTTCTGTGAGATTCTGCAGCCAGACTAATGGCCCATTGGTTTAACACAGCGGAGGTCCATACAGTCCCATTCAGTTTGAATGGGACTGCAGGGACCCCTGCTGTGTTAATCTGATGGGCCATTAGTCTGGTTGCAGAAATCTCACAGAAATTTTGCAGCATTACTGTGAAATAGCCCCAGATTTTCCAAGGCAAGTGGTCAGATACTGGTGTCTGCATCTGTATGCTTAACATTAATACAGATCTGAATGTTGGTGATAAAGATTAAATTGATCTGAAACAAAAAAAAGTATTTTAAGAAGACAGATGTAAGAATTCCTGAACAATTAATGGAACTTGATAAAGAGAATAATCCCAGATTTAAAATCTCAGAAATTGGTAAAGACAGAGATTTTGTCAGGTCGAGCTCACCACAAACGAGACGGGACCGCGGTGCTGAGGTATTGTATTGTATTGTATTGTATGTCTTTATTTATATAGCGCCATTAATGTACATAGCGCTTCACAGTAGTAATACATGGGGTAATCAAATAAATAACAGATAATATAAATAACAGATCATGGGAATAAGTGCTTTAGACATAAAAGTAACATTTCGGAAGAGGAGTCCCTGCCCCGAGGAGCTTACAGTCTAATTGGTAGGTAGAACGTACAGAGACAGTAAGAGGGAGTACTGGTAAGTGCGTCTGCAGGGGGCCAAGCTTTATGTATCGTGTTCAGAATATCCACAGTGCTATTCATATGCTTCTTTAAGCAAGTGTGTCTTAAGGTGGGTCTTAAAGGTGGATAGAGAGGGTGCTAGTCGGGTACTGAGGGGAAGGGCATTCCAGAGGTGTGGGGCAGAAAGTGAGAAAGGTTTAAGGCGGGAGAGGGCTTTAGATACAAAGGGGGTAGAAAGAAGACATCCTTGAGAAGAACGCAAGAGTCTGGATGGTGCATAACGAGAAATTAGGGATGAGATGTAAGGAGGGGCAGAAGAGTGTAAAGCTTTAAAAGTGAGGAGAAGAATGGAATGTGAGATGCGGGATTTGATCGGAAGCCAGGAGAGGGATTTCATGAGGGGAGATGCTGAGACAGATCTAGGAAAGAGTAGAGTGATTCTGGCAGCAGCGTTTAGGATAGATTGTAGGGGAGACAGGTGAGAGGCAGGAAGGCCGGACATCAGGAGGTTACAGTAATCAAGACGGGAGAGAATGAGGGCCTGAGTCAGAGTTTAGCAGTCGAGCAACAGAGGAAAGGGCGTATCTTTGTTATATTGGGGAGGAAAAAGCGACAAGTTTTAGAAATGTTTTGAATGTGAGGGGCGAATGTGAGAGAGGAGTCGAGTGTGACCCCTAGGCAGCGTGCTTGGGCTACTGGGTGAATGATTGTAGTTCCAACAGTAATGTGGAAGGAGGTAGTAGGGCCAGGTTTGGGAGGAAGTATGAGGAGCTCTGTTTTAGCCATGTTGAGTTTAAGGCGGCGGAGGGCCATCCAGGATGATATAGCAGAGAGACATTCAGAAACTTTGGTTTGTACAGCAGGTGTAAGGACAGGTGTTGAAAAGTATATTTGTGTGTCGTCGGCATAGAGGTGATAATTAAACCCAAAAGATGTTATTAGGTCACCTAGAGAGAGTGTGTACAGAGAAAAGAGAAGAGGTCCCAGGACAGAGCCCTGGGGTACCCCCACAGAGAGATCAATAGAGGAGGAGGAGGTGTTAGCAGAAGAGACACTGAAAGTACGATGGGAGAGGTAGGATGAGATCCAGGATAGAGCTTTGTTCCGAATACCTAGAGTATGGAGAATGTGGAGGAGAAGAGGGTGGTCCACTGTGTCAAATGCTGCAGAGAGGTCGAGTAATATGAGCAGAGTGTAATGACCTCTGTCTTTGGCAGCATGGAGGTCGTCAGTTATTTTAGTGAGGGCTGTTTCGGTGGAGTGAGCAGAGCGGAAGCCAGATTGTAGAGGGTCTAGGAGAGAATAGGTGTTGAGAAAATGGAGCAAGCGAGAGAATACAAGACGTTCAAGGAGTTTAGAGGCAAAAGGCAGGAGGGAGACAGGTCGATAGTTAGAAAGACAGGTAGGGTCAAGCTTGTTGTTCTTGAGTAATGGTATGACTGTTGCATGTTTGAAGGAGGATGGAAAGGTTCCAGAGCAGAGGGAGGAGTTAAAAATGTGTGTGAGCGTATGGATTATAGTAGGAGCTAGAGGTTTTAGGAGATGGGAGGGAATGGGGTCAAGAGGGCAAGTGGTAGAGGGAGAGGAGGCGATCAACAGCGACACATCCTCCTCTGAGACAGTGGAAAAAGAGTCAAGGAAGGCAGGAGGAGAGTTAGGAAGAGGTGTAGGATGGGAGGAAGAAACAGAGGGGATGTTCTGCCGTATGGATTCCACCTTTTCCTTAAAATAGTCAGCAAAGTCCTGAGCGGAGATGGAGGAAGGAGAGGCAGCTGAGGGTGGTTTGAGTAGAGTATCAAAGACAGTGAACAGTCGCCGTGGGTTAGACTTGTGCATGTTGATTAGTGAAGAAAAGTAGGCTTGTTTAGCTTGCGGGAGGGCAGTTGAAACAGGATAGCATAAATTTGTAGTGAAGGAAGTGTGCGAGAGTATGAGATTTCCTCCAGAGGCATTCAGAGGAACGAGTTGAGGAACGCAGCATGCGTGTGTGTGGGAATTTAACCAGGGTCTAGGGTTAGAAGGGCGAGTGCGGCAGAGAGAAAGCGGGGCATGTAGATCAAGAGAGGAGGACAAGGCAGAGTTGTAGTTCCTGACCAGGTTGTCAGGGTCTGTAGCAGAGCTGAGAGAGGAGAGGGTGGAGCTTAAAGTGGACTCAAAGTCAGGTAAGTGAATAGAGCGCAGGTTTCTGCAGAACCGGGAGGTAGATGGAGGTGGAGAAGGGGAGAAGCGAGATAGAGAGAATGAGATGAGTTGATGGTCAGAGAGAGGAAAAGGGGAAATGGAGAAATCAGAGAGAGAAAAGTTTTTAGTGAAAACCAGGTCTAAGTAGTGGCCATCCTTGTGGGTGCTGGCTGCAGTCCACTGTTGAAGGCCAAAAGAAGAGGTTAGAGAAAGAAAGCGGGAAGCCCAAGTGAGAGAGGGGTCATCAATGTGGCAATTGAAGTCCCCAAGGAGAAGAACAGGGGAGTCTGAGAGAAAGAAAGAGAGCCAGGATTCAAAGTGAGAGAGAAAGGTAGAAGGGGAATGAGTAGAGGTAGGTGGGCGATAGATGACCGCCACATGGACCGGGAGAGGAGAGAAGATCTGGACAGTGTGAGCCTCAAAGGAGGGAAAAGCAAGAGAGGGGGGAATAGGAAGGGTTCGGTAATGGCAGAGAGAGGAGAGCAGGAGCCCCACGCCTCCACCCCTGCCACCAGGGCGCGGAGTGTGGGAGAAGGAAAGGCCACCGTAGGAGAGGGCAGCTTCCAGAGCAGAGTCAGACTGAGTGAGCCAGGTCTCAGTTATAGCAAAGAGAAGCAGGGAGTGAGAGAGAAAGAAGTCATGCACAGAGAGGAACTTGTTAGAAAGGGAGCGAGCATTCCAAAGGGCACAGGAGAAAGGGAGAGAGGAGGGAGGGTGGCAGGGGATGGGTATGAGGTTGGAGGGGTTAACACCAGGAGTAGAGATTGCATTTGGCAGGCGAGGACGAGAGCAAGTAGAAATAAGACAGGGACCAGGATTGGGAGAGATATCCCCAGAAGCAAGGAGGAGAAGCATGGATAGAAAGAGGACGTGTGAGGAGGATTTGTAGGGGTGTTTTTTAGTGCAGGGGATATAGCTGTGTGGTGTCAGAGGACGCAGGTAAGAAAGGAGTTCATGTGAACAGAGAAGTGGTGAAGAAAGGAGAGATGGAGATATATGAATGGAGTTAGAGACATACTGAGGCTGGTAAAAAGAAGTGCATAATTTGAGAAGATGTGAAGTCACTGCAAATATAAATGGTAAAGTCAGCATCACAGCAGTAATGATGCAGTCTGGTATTGATGATATCCTCCTTTCCAGCGTAGGTCAAATGCAGGAATCAGGGCCTGTTGGGGTGTCCACTTCTTCCTCACTTCTTCTGAACTTCCTTTTAAACTTCAGTTGTTCAGTCGTCTTGCCACTTATAATGGGCTGCAAGCAGACTAGCTGTTCTGACTGGGTTAATATAGGCCTAAAAAGTCACCTGACAGTGGTTCTGTCTGCTTAATTAGCACATCTGAGGCACATTCAAACAGATTGTTCCCTGCCTAGGTGTCAATGCTTAATTTATTTAACAGTTGAAGCAGACAGGATTCTGATATGGGATATTACCTAAGATTGTTTCAGTTGCATATACTGAAATACACACAGCAAAGAGTTGAAGCAGACAGGATTCAGATATGGGATATTACCTAAGATTGTTTCAGTTGCATATACTGAAATACACACAGCAAAGAGTTGAAGCAGACAGGATTCAGATATGGGATATTACCTGAGGAGAGAAGATGATTTTTGTTAGGGTAAGGGGCCCTTCCTTTTAAACTTCAGTTGTTCAGTCGTCTTGCCACTTATAATGGGCTGAAAGGTGGGAAAGGATATAACTCCACCCACAGCCACGAGGGCACGTCTTGAGAGTAGAATGGTCTGGAAGTCCATGTCGGGGCAGGAGAGGTACGGATGGTAGTGGGTGCTGTAGCCAAGTCCGGGGTTAGAGAGAGAGACGTAATCGTTTTACCGTTTGCCGAGTTCGGGGTGCCAGAGGTGCGGAGAGTCATATTGCCGGATGCCAAGTTCAGGGTGCCAGAGGTGCGGAGAGTCGTATTGCCGTATGCCAAGTTCGGGGTGCCAGAGGTGCGGAGAGTCGTATTGCTGGATGCCAAGTTCAGGGTGCCAGAGGTGCGGAGGGTCGTAGAGGAAGCCGGTTCGGTAACAAGGAAGACTGCAAGACA
This sequence comes from Ascaphus truei, assembly GCA_036426205.1. NCBI lineage: Eukaryota > Metazoa > Chordata > Amphibia > Anura > Ascaphidae > Ascaphus > Ascaphus truei. The sequence goes on along the minus strand of WSYH01008898.1, from coordinate 13,214 downwards.
AGACAAGACAGGACTAGGGAGGCAGAGAGTAAGGAGAACAACTGGTTCTATGCTCAGCCGACGAGTCAATGAAGCTGCAGGGTATATATAGGTGAGAGGGCCCAATGGCAGAGTAGCAAGGTGGGGGGGTGTGGATGGGCCAGGCTGTGATAGGGATAGGTCCAGAAGGGCTCCTGGAGGAGGGGCTATAGATCCCAGTAGTAAGGGTGCATTTGATTGCAGCATTGAACAGTGGTAGTGTGCCTTTAAGAGGCTGGAGCGCCTCCATGTGGCCGCGCCTCCGTGTGGCCGCGCCTGCGGGCACGCGCCCAGACCCGGCACCAGAAGAGGAACGCTGACGTGCGCGCGAGCGCCCAGGCAAGACGGCGATCGGCGTCCTGGAGGAAGGATCTCTGCGAGGCGCGGGAGGACCCGGTGGAACAGCGGGTAAGTGGGGAGCACACCGAGGGCGGCATGACTCCCGGGTCGTTACAGATTTCTCTTCTGGCACTCAAAGGGTTAACAATCCCTGTGATAGTCACATTACACACTCAGCTCAAAATAACAGGAATGATTACAACACATTAAGAAGTGACAAACCTCCAATGAGAGATATTTTGAAATGTTTCCACTGCAAAAAATGAGGACAGGTGACAGCTTTTTCACACACAGACAAAATCCAATATCGGTTCGATATATTGAGTCATTTATTCATTCACGATACTTGTGATCAGCAAGGAAAGTCTAACAGACTCTGGATTGAGGGCACTCCTACAGAGTAGTTATACATTTCAGGCAGGTTGTAAAACGTCACATAAGCATTCATTGTGAAGAGGGACAGTCCCTCTTCGAAGCACATCAAGTTACAGATAGCATTCATCTATTATAATTTCATCTAGCCTATACTGCATCTACAGGTTATAGCTGACCACAACATTCTGGGTGTTGAGCAACACGGCGTAGTCCATACATCATTCTTCCAACATTCCACATACTGACGCATAACAGACAAAATAGAGGAACATAAGACAAGATGGATGCCTGCAGGACAAAATAGATTCCAATCTCCAAAGACCCCGCCAGTCCATTTCCACATACATTTTAAGAAGGATTGTCAACAGTTTTTAATTAAACTGAAACGTTTGGGGAAGAGAGAGAATTTGTTCAGCCCATAGCTCCTATGCAAACACAAAATTCTTTATATGCACCACTCGTTAGACAAATTAGAGAAATTGTGGCCAATTATACACACACTAATGGTATGACACAAAAGTAGGGTTCAGTTTGTAAAACAACTCACCAAAACAGATTACTTAATTCAACATGATTAGAAGATGTGAAACCACGTCCTCTTGAAATCTTATTATTTCCAGTACATCTTGACAGACAAGAAATACCATTTGTACAGGGGTCATAATACACCGTTTCTAATTGATATTTAGCACAGCGAAGGTGTTGATAATATTATTGGTACAGGTGTCACGCAAAAACAAGGATGGATTCTGGTTTAGGAAATAAAGTAATGTGGAAGGATTCTAAAAAGGTAGGAAGCCGGTATCCTTCTGAATATATTCATCTAGGAATTATTTGCACAGTTCAATGAATCGTTAGTAATTAACAATGGCCTGATGTTAGTGATGATTTCTGTCTCAAACAGGTACTGAAACAATTTCAAACATTGTGAGCACAAAATAAAAATTATTGGGGGAGACTAAAAAATGTAATGGTTGATGTACAGGGACCAACTGCTCCACCTTAACGTCAGTACAGATTGCCACAAGAAGCGATGGGTTCAATTGCAGACATTATTTGTGAGTTGGAAAAAATAAGTGTTATACGGAAAGCTAATTCCAAATGCAATAATCCTCTATGGCCAGTTAAGAAGCCAGGTGGCTCCTGGAGATTGACTATTGATTTGAGAATGCTAAATAAGTATACGCCACATTCAACTCGTGTATTTGCAGAAGCTCCAGATATGATGTCACAATTAAGGACAGATGAACATCAAAATCTTTTTTGAAATACAAGAAAGATTTCCAAATAGCACCGCACCCAAGCTGCAATAGATTCCTCAGCACCCTTTTCACTGCAGGTCCATACTCCTGAGATGGCTGTCTCAGCAGTACTATTGCAGTTACAATGTGGAATCTGGAGGACAGTAGGGTATTTTTCAAAGATTCTCTCTCCGAGGGACAGAGGCTTTGAGACTTGTGTCAGACAGTGGAAGTTCACCTTGTTGTATTACTCTTTGAACACATAGTGGGTATTAACAACATTATTTTGCAAACACACTCCTCTAAAAATTATTTTGGAAAAGAAAATGAATGGGGTTTCACATCAGAGATTCGCACGTTAGCAATTAGCTTTAACTTCTAAGCGTATCAAAGTAGATCACAAGGCTAAATATATTCTTCCACAGTTGATACAATATGACAGACAACCATATTAGTGTCTGTTTCAAATGAAAGATAACAATTTTTCTCTAATACAAAAAGCAGCAGTATGAGGTTTACTGACAGCTGATATACGCAACAAAGAAAAAGTTATCCTAGTTGCGGGTACTCAGACCCGTAGGTGATGAACTGGTGATTAGAGATACAAATTTACTTTTAATAAACCATATAAAATAAGGAAGAAACCCCAAAAAACGACAAAGTAATAAAAATAAAAAATAAAAATCATGCCCAAAACGGTGATATGTTTCATGTAAACAGCTATGTCATGTATACACACAGTATTCTTTTCTGGCGCTGAGGTGAGGTAGAGATGAGTGGATTTGTAATTTCTTCTGATGAACAATGACCTCAGGAAAAGGAGAAAGAAAAAGACAAGACATGCAGGGGACCTGCAATAGTGTATTACCCAAGGGATGACCGGATGTTTACAAAGAAGGAGCAATTTATTATTAAAATATCGTGGTTAAAAACCATGGATAACAACTAATAAACATTTAATGAACATACATTGATTATAATAAAATAATTAATGAACTGGTGCCTAGGCACTATCCACACTTTAATAGTTAGGAACAATGTCCAGCAGTCCTGTTCTTTGCTCCGCCTGATCTAAAATTGGAAACCTACTCACCACAGGTAAGTAGTATAAAAGCAGTGTATAAGCACTTGGTGCTGGTGGTCTTGGCCTCTGATGTCGCCGTCCGCCTTGTGATATGTTCGCATCTGCTGCCGGGGATCTGTTTCTGTGTTCCTGTGAGCGCTGCTTCCTGGAATACACCCGATCTCCTCGGCGTGATGACGTCACCTGTATTGGTCCTCGGCTACGGTGGCTCAGCGGTACCACCAACCTTCCTACGCCCTACGCGTTTCGAAAGTACGAATGGCGTCTCTCTTCGTCAGGGATAAGTGCTGCTGGTAGCTGATCTTGTAAATACCCAGTCCTGATTGGAGCGCGTAGTAATTGGCGCTTTCTAATAGAGTAATTCAACTCATCTGTCCTTTACAAGTTTTCTTATGGAAGCATAAATGATGATATTTAAATAATGTTATTTGTGGTATTGAATAACGTGATTTCTAGACAAAAGATACACAAGAATCTCGTGATCTCCACAAGACTTATAATTCCAAAGCTGTTTATAGTGGATTGAAATAGTTTAGTGCAGGTGATTCTTTATTTTAAGTATCCTATCTAATTGAATTGAAAATAAACAGTCTTGTGTGATCTCAAGATTTTTCTGCAATTTGGAAGCATGGGTACAATGACAATATCAATGGACTCTTATCCACATACTATCCTAATATATTAAATGGACTAGCTATGGAATACATTATGAACTTAATAGTAATAATGTAATAGTAAAATAATGATTACATATTTAAAAAAATAAAAAAAATAAACATAAAATAAAAATAACATAACTTAAACATTCAATCGTTAAACAATAATATATAAATAAAACATTAAAAATTACAAATTAAAAATTACAAATAGAAATTGAAAAAGAAATTGAAAATACCACACATTTCGAAAAATGACTGCATTGCCTATAATGAAAGATCTTGCAGAACTGGTTTTTAAGCGATATAATTAATGTACTTCAACCCTAATTTTAAATATGATTTTATATATGATGTGTCAAATGTGTTAATGTGTTATAGGAACATTCACTTACACAAGTGCACTTAAATATTGTATATTACACAATGATATTTATAATTAACAATACACGTTATATTATTAATATTATTATTACTATGTTCACAATATATAACCACTAGGTATTTTATTCTTTTTTCTTCTTTTTTTTTTAATTCACACAATAATTCACTTCACTGTTAAATTCACGTAACAATAAAATATTCAAAATAATTAATTAATATAATCATTTGAAAAAACTAATGAATACACATATTAAGTTAGAATAAGGATATTAGTTTAATAATAGTCACACACTCTCGCACATATACCTATGAATATTTCACTTTACACGGTCTGCTCAGATTTCCCTTCCCCACATTTGACATCATATATAAAATCATATTTAAATTAGGTTGTGAAGTACAATAATTCATATCCGCTTAAAAACCAGTTCTGCAAGATCTTTCATTATAGGCAATTGCAGTCATTATTTCGAAATGCTGTTGGTATTTTTCAATTTCTTTTTCAATTTCTATTTGTAATTTTTAATTTGTAATTTTTAATTGTTTATTTATATATTATTGCTTTATACGATTTGAATGTTTAAGTTTATGTTTATTTTTATGTTTATTTTTATTTATTTTTAAAATATTGTAATCATTAATTTACTATTACATTATTACTATTAAGTTCATAAATGTATTCCATAGCTAGTCCATTTAATATATTAGGATAGTATGGGATAAGAGTCCATTGATATTGTCATTGTACCCATGCTTCCAAATTGCAGAAAAATCTTTGAGATCACACAAGACTGTTTATTTTCAATTCAATTAGATAGGATACTTAAAATAAAGAATCACCTGCACTAATAACTATTTCAATACCACTATAAACAGCTTTGGAATTTATAAGTCTTGTGGAGATCACAGAGATTCTTGTGTATCTTTTGTCTAGAAATCACGTTATTTCATATACCACAAATACCATTATTTAAATATCATCATTTATGCTTCCTAAGAAAACTTGTAAGGACAGATGAGTTGAATTACTTATAATAAAGCGCCAATTACTAAGCGCTTCCAATCAGGACTGGGGTATTTAACAAGATCAGCTACCAGCAGCACTTATCCCTGACGAGAGAGACGCCATTCGTACTTTCGAAACGCGTAGGAAGGTCTGGTGGTACCGCTGAGCCACCGTAGACCGAGGACCAATACAGGTGACTCATCACGCCGAGGAGATCGGGTGTATTCCAGGAAGCAGCGCTCACAGACACAGAAACAGATCCCCGGCAGCAGATGCGAACATATCACAACGGACGCGACATCAGAGGCCAAGACCACCAGCACCAAGTGCTTAATACACTGCTTTTATACTACTTACCTGTGGTGAGTAGGTTTCCAATTTTAGATCAGGCGAGCAAAGAACAGGACTGCTGGACATTGTTCCTAACTATTAAAGTGTGGATAGTGCCTAGCACAGTTCCATTAATTATTTTATTATAATCAATGTATGTTCATTAAATGTTTATTAATTGTTATCCATGGTTTTTAACCACGATATTTTAATAATAAATTGCTCCTTCTTTGTAAACATCCGGTCATCCCTTGGGTAATACACTATTGCAGGTCCCCTGCATGGCTTGTCTTTTTCTTTCTCCTTTTCCTGAGGTCATTGTTCATCAGAAGAAATTACAAATCCACTCATCTCTACCTCACCTCAGCGCCAGAAAAGATTTCTTTCCAGCCTTCACTCCATCTCTGGGTAGAAGATACCAGAAACATCTTTTAAAGGCAGCTCCAGGACTACCTATTGGACTCTTTATCAAAGGTTTTTAATATCCATTATTGTCATTGCACCAGCGCTGAGTACACACCTATTATTTTACTTATACACACAGTAACACAATCAGCATCCATAGGTGCACTGACAAAATTCAACATATACAACATATGCTACCAAATAAATGGTTGCAGATTGAAGTGATGAACTGTGGCCTCTACTCTGTGTACAGGGTATCGCTCTCTAAGGCTGAGTCCCCACTGGTGCTGAGCGCGCTCATGCTTGAAGAGTGGTCCAAGCATGATCGCCGGGTGTCCTGTCATTTACGTGCGCGGGGGAAGTATTGAGCGCCCTGGAAAGTTCATTTTTTTTGTTTACATAAGCACGGGTGAGCGGGTGTGCCCGCGCACGAGCGTGCGCACCGCGTGTGCGGGGACTTACATATATTTATATATGTAAGTAACCGCAGCAAGCACAGCCCGCTCAGCGCTAGCAGAGACTCAGCCTAAGTAGTGGTGGCAATGAAAAGGCAGATCAATGCCTAACAGTGGTGTGATAAAGAAAGTACACCCTCTTTGAATTCCATGGTTTTAAATATCCGGACATAATAACAATCATCTGTTCCTTAGCCGGAATTAAAATTTGGTAAATACAACCTCAGCTGAACAACACATGACATATTACGCCGTGTCATGATTTATTTAACAAAAATAAAGCCAAAATGGAGAAACCACGTGTGAAAAACTAAGTACACCCTTACTGCTGCCACAAGAATTAAGATGCTAAGTAGCAGACAGGTGCTGCTAATCAAATGCCCTTGATTAATTGATTATCAGCAAGTGTGACCACCGCTATAAAAGCCAAAGTTTTAGCAGTTTGTTGGTCTGGAGCATTCAGGTGTGTAACACAATGTCAAGAAGGAAAGATCAGCAATGATCTTAGATAAGCAATTGTTGCTGCCCATCAATCTGGGAAGGGTTATAAGGCCATTTCCAAACAATTTAAAGTCCATCATTCTACAGTGAAAAAGATTATTCAAAAGTCGAAAACATTCAAGACAGTTGCCAATCTTCCCAGGAGTGGACATCCCAGCAAATTCACCCCAAGGTCAGACTGTGCAATGCTCAGAAAAATTGCAAAAAAACAAGACTTACATCTCAGATTCTACAGGCCTCAGTTGGCATGTAAAATGTTAAAGTTCTTGAAAGTACAATTAGAAAAAGACTGAACAATTATGGTTTGTTTGGAAGGGTTGCCAGGAGAAAGCCTCTTCTCTCTAAAAAGAACATGGCAGCACAGCTTAGGTTTGCAAAGTTGCATCTGTACAAACCACAAGACTTCTGGAACAATGTCCTTTAGACAGGCGAGACCAAAGTGGAGATGTTTGGCGAAAACCAAACACAGCATATCAACACAAACACCTCATACCAACTGTCAAGCACTGTGGTGGATGGGGTGATGATTTGGGCTCGTTTTGCAGCCACAGGACCTGGGAACTTTGCCGTCATTGAGTTGACGATTAACTCCTCTGTATACCAAAGTATACATGGCAAGAACAGCAGGGAGCATGCAAGGATTGTTGGGGTCACAAGTGGGGTTCGGTGGCAGGCAGCAAGCAGGATCATCGTGGTCACAAGCAGGGTTCGGTGGCAGGCAGCAAGCAGGATCATCGTGGTCACAGGCAGGGTCGGCAATAGGACGGCAGGAGCAGGGCAGGGGAGCAGGAAGTGAGACTAGGGAGTGGGAACAGGACTGGGACTTGCTAGCAGGAAACAGACTGGGACAATCTAGTTCAATAGCGAGATCCTTTATGACGGAAAAGATACAGGAACAAGCTCAAGCATAAGACGGAACACAACACAAAGCAAAAGGCAAGGGAGGAACAGGAAACAGAAAACTATAAGGACAGAGGACAAGAGAAACAAGAAGACACAGAGGAACCCAGAGCAGACCGAAAACAGCAGCACACCCAGTGGACAGAGAAAGGAACTGCGGCTGGGAGCAGAATGTTTAGGAAGACTCTGACAATTCTATTTAGTTTATCTGTTTCATTACCCTCCCCCCTCCAGCCTAGTTTAAAATCTCCTCCAACCTTTTTAATATTCTCCCCCCTATCACAGAAGATCCCTCTTCATTGCGGTGCAAACTTTTCAGCAGGCTTGTTCTTCCTGGGTGTGCAACCCAGACAGTCAAAGCAGGCTCTGCGATCAGCAGGCCTGGGGAACTGTGCCTACCAGCTTCCTACCTGGGTGGGGAAAAAGTCTCTCCATGTCTCTGGGGCAAACAATCTCCCTATGGCAGCTTTCTATCTGCCTTTTAAACTCCTGTTCATTCAGTAGACCAGCCTGATTAGCTGCAAGTGCCGCTAGCTTTCCAGAGGAATTTAACTCACAGTAGGCTGGAAAGTACACTAACTGCACTACTCCAGCACAGAGATAGTAACTCTAGCACAAGGGGATCTGTTCTTTGATTTCTTTTTCCCTTTTTCTATTAAATATTGTTGAGGCTATCCAAGTGTTCTGCAGACCTTTGCCTGTCATCAAGTTGTACCCTTTTTTAAGTTATATCCTATTGTCAGGCACTGTTGGTGTGCTGGTGTGCAATAGGTGCTATATGTAAAGGGGTTAAATATTTGATTGATACCTCCTGCACTAAGGAAGCCCACTTATTGCACGTATTGATTGACTGAATAGACCTGTGACACCGGCAGTTGAGCATTGTGTGTACACAAGCACACTCCCACACTCGAGGAATCCACAGGCAGTAAGTCCTCAGATTTGCCTTGCAAGACTGCAAGACTCCCTCAGGCAATCCAAGCCAAGTGTGGGAAGCAGGATAAATGGTAGTAGCTAACCTCACCCTACGCATTTCGTGAACAATGTCTCACTTCATCAGGGATATAATGACTACATGGGGGAGTTCCCTTCTTTATGTAGTGTAACCAGGCAAATACAGACAATCAGAAGCCATTAACCCTTACATTGTACACTCCATTATCCTATGCAGTACTGGGCTATCAAGTGCCTTTAAATGATAACAATAGCTTGTCAGCCTGGTTTCCTTTGTCATAGTATCGTTGATTTGGTCCATTTCAGGGCTTTCTCAACGTCCTCTAATTGGATTTGCCTTAGTTCTGATCAAGTCGCCATCAGCGATTTGTACAGTTTCTTTGTTGGATTAGTTTTATGTAATTGATCAGGATTTAAAAAAATTCCGGTTAGTTCTTTGTATATTTTTATCTTGGCTTTTTTCTTGTGGGATACGATGGAAATAAAATTACCCCTGATTGTGGCCTTATGGGCTTCCCAAAGCATCGCCGGGAGGAAACTGTGTCCTTGTTAATATTGAAAAATTCTTTTAGAGCTTGCTTGATTCTGTTCTCTATTTCAGGATGGTTCAGAAGTGAGTCGTTCAGCCTCCAACAGAAAGTATAATTTTTGACAAAGGGGAGGGTGAGAGTGAGATCAATTGGTGTGTGGTCCGACCATGTAATGGGCCTGATATCTGCATACGAGGTGGTCTGGAGAATATTTTTTGTTACGAATAAGTAATCTATTCTTGAGTAGGTCTGAAGGGGGGGAATAAAAGGTATAGTCCCTCTGCCCCTGATGTTCCACTCTCCAAACGTCCGTTAGGGAAAAATCTTTTATTATATCTCTAAATTGTTGACTCGTGTGAGACTGACCCGGGGATGAGGATCTGTTATATCTCTACAGATCAGGTCATCTTCTAGGGCAAGCAAAACACAACTTCTCCCGGGAGCATCGTACGGCACGGATATGTAATTGTCTCAAATAGTATGGCAGACAGGCCCGAAGCAGTAAGAATTCAAAGGAGACTATAGTTGAATTCTCACAACTGACTTTAATGGTTCACAAAGCAGGGTTTATACATAAGGCAGGGACAAAAATACCGTTGTCATCTGTTACAAATATGGATACACATCTAAATTTACATGTAACCTTTACATAATGCCTTTTCTGTAAATCTTAAAACATTTAACTGCTGAGCAAGAGATATGCAATGGTGTCTTATAAGGCAGTCCTGTCCTCTGTAGTCTTACTTTAACAGCATATGACAAGTTCAACAACAGCTGCTTTCAAAGCCATTTTCAATAGTCTCTGAGAAATAGCAATGCCAGCATCTACTGTTCAACCTTATCAATCCCTGAGGGGAACAGAGCTGACGGAAGACAGTTTTAACCTTACAGAATCTATCTACCTAAGGGTTATAGATCATATTTAGATCTAAACTATTAACCAATAAACTAAGGAGGGTGCAGGTGAGATCACAAATAACGGCAATTAAAGATAAAAAGGGCAATACTATATGACGAGAAGAGAATCGCGCAAGAATTTACCAAATTCAATACAAAATTATATAACCTGAAATCTTCTAGAGGAACTTCAGTCACAAAACTTAGAGGCTATAACTAAGTACTTAGAAGATTGTAATAATCCCCAACTGACCGAAGATGAATCGAAGGCTCTAAACGGAAAGATTGCTCAAACCGAGGTAGCTGAAGCGGTTAAAGCATTAAGTCCCCTTGCCCTGATGGATTCACCAATGTCCACTATAAAATATAAATTCTAGCTATACTCTCCCCATACCTCCTGGAGATGTATAACTCATTCTTAGAAGGAAAACCAATCCCCTCAACCATGTCAACTGCTAATCTGGACATTATTCACAAAGAGGGTAAAGACCCTGTGCAATGCGGTAGCTATCGCCCGATCTCTCTTCTAAACAATGATCTGAAATTATACAGCAAAATCCTGGCGAACAGGTTAAATCCTATTTTGACGAGATTGATCCACCTAGGTCAGGTGGGATTTGTGTTGGGTAGACAGGCTTTAGATAACACTCAGAAAATAATAAATATAGTGGACCATGTCCATATCACTAGAACCCGAGCCATCCTTCTAAGCTTAGACGCAGAGAAGACATTCGATAGAATAATACAGAAAAGATACAAAAAACAGCATACAACGCTCATAGTGTAAAATTGTAACATATATTGTGGATAAACAATTAAGGTGAGTATTCTGCGTACATCAAATAGCATTTAAAACAGCATGTCAGGGATGTGTTACCCATGCACCAAACGAAGGAGGGACGTCAAAAGTAGGATGTCAGCGATTGCTTCCCACGTTCTTGCACACAATCTTGTATTGTGTAGTACTTACCCAAGAGCTACCCTGTAAGATTTGCATCCTACTTCAGATCCTTATAAGGACTGTTGTTTAGTGTGTTATCTGAATCCCACAGAACACACCTGATATCCTAGACCCTGAACCTATACGGTTCAAGCATTGAAGGTCTGAATACCTTCAGGTCGTCTGTTTTTAACACCCATTATTTTATTTATTTGGTACAGTTAATAAAGTTATGTTTTAAACCATTCACTCATCACACAGAGCGTGAACCTGAGTGCTGTATTTGGGTTCTATCTCTACCCTACCCTCCTCCAAATGTTGATTCATTTTGACTTGTTGATTGTTTTAAGTTGTATTCCAAAATGTTTTTACTTACAGTACACCATGAATGTTTTTTTACTTACTCCACCAATAAAAAAAATGCTGCTTGTTTTAAATTGTATTCTTAAATGTTTTTACTTACAGTACACCATAAATGTTTTTTTACTTACTCCACCAATAAAAAAAATGCTGCTTGTTTTAAATTGTATTCTTAAATGTTTTTACTTACAGTTCACCATGAATTTTTTTTTACTTACTCCACCAATAAAAAAAAATGCTGCTTGTTTTAATTGTAATTGTTTAATTGTGTCTCCTTGGGGGGGAGGGGTTAACTGGTACTGTCGAAGTGTGTGCGCGATTACTGTACAGTAGTTACTGTAGTAAACACAAGAATTTTGCGTTTCAACAAAGTTCCATGAGGCATACTGTACAGTACTGTACTGTAGGCATGCGCATTACATCAAAACAGTATTAAAACGCATTATTAGTATTAGTATTATTGTTAGAACACACATACTGTACAGTAATACATGTACAGAATAAATGCATACTTTTTCTTTTCGGGGTTTATTATACAGTACAGTATGTAAAATGTATTGTATACTATATGAAAAAAACAGCATACTGTTTCAGGTTTTCTATAAAGCTCACAGTTATTCTATCCTATCAATAAAAATGGCACTGATTCAGATTCAGCAGTGTGCAAGCATCGTTACAAAAAGCGATATCCATCGAAATCCCTCCATTTGCCGTTCTCAGCGTGATGACAAAGTTTCTTTTCTGAGGAAGAAAAATAAAAGTTTTACTGTAATGGTTGGTTCAAATTAGTCTGTCCCCTAAAGAAGTTCCTGCAGTCCCCTCGGTCAGTCCCAACAATAATTTTCTCGGGGGGCGTTTCTTGTTCACATACACGCATGCACCTAGATGTGATGAGACGCATATGCGTTTCAACAAGCTTCCAATGTGCATGCGCCTGGCTGTCCACCAATTGTTCAGTATTTACTGTAGAAGCTGTTCAGCCAATGATATTGCTGGACTACATTTTGGCAAATTGTGACTAAAAGAACTACTGTAAATAACCATAAGCAAAGCGATAGATTACAGGAGAATCGCTTTACTGTGCATTGATATTGATATGGTAAAAAAAGAATACGGCAGCTGTACCCACCATAGACGTTGCCATTCGGTTGGCGCCGAGCCACAGCAAATGTCCCGTAGTCTTGATTATACACGTAGTTGACAGGTGACAGCGGGCCTGCTACACCTGTAGTTGACAGCTGATGAAGCTGGAAATCGTTTTGGTACATGCAAGCTTACTGGCATCTGTAAGTGAAATCCTTCTCAGGCTGCAGGTATCCAGGCGGGGACAGATAGCAAGGGTTGCCGGTCAGCAGGTTTTCACTGACAGTTGGACCGTTATTGGAAGCCGGTGCTGGCGCACGCGCATTGCTTGCCTGGGACTGACGATTCTTAGTTGGTTTTACCATGACCTTTCGCCTTTTGAAGTCTCCATGATCAAAGATACTGGAAAAATCAGGGGCAACACACCAAACGAAAAAAAAACACGGATCGATACATAACTTTTTCCTTATTGCACGCTTCCACACATGAGCATCTGGTGAAAGTTTGTAAAAAAGTCATAATTTTCGATAAAATATTGTTAAATTTGACCAACTGTGGCCATCTTATCATCTGCTGAACTAATTGCTGACCATATTAAATAAGCGTACGTTATGTCGGGTTTTCTGAACACGGACTGCAGTGGTGTACTCATCTCTGGACCTCTCTGGACAATAGAATACTGCTGCAACACACTTTATTCGAGCAAATACCCAGTATGTACCTGGCAGATACCTGGAATGCGCCGCTCCTCACCTC
>WSYH01008897.1:0-19358 GCA_036426205.1 Ascaphus truei | reverse complement strand
TATTTCAGGGAGATTATTGAGGTGGTTAGTGCCGGGCTGTGATTTACTTGGGGGCGCCCCCTAGGGAGGTGTCCCCCTGTACCTCTATCCGGCTTACTATTACCCAACTCCCTGTTCTGAATACCGGAGGCTTATTGTTTCATTAATCATTGCTGGGTCTCTCTTCAATCAAGTTGCCAAAAAGTGTGTGCACTACCTGTTAGCAGCCTCGGTATACTGGGTAATTCCAAATTCTCTAGCATCACACCGTGATACACCACTAGAAACACGTTTGCTTTCACTGTTCGAGGCGAAGGGTGAGAACTCAGATCCCTCCCTGCGCTTTTGTTTTTGTATAATTCGAATACCTAAATGTTACTTCTAATCTCTGGTTAAGGACGTTCCCTGCACATGCGCAGACGCGGCCGTTCTGCTGCACATGCGCAGACGCGGTATTGTCTCGTAATGTAGTATCACACCGTTCTCCGGAGAGCCGCTCGCCATGTTAATTGTTCTGCCGTTCTTTCCGTCCCGCAGGAGCCGGTGAAGCCGGAAGAAGGCCGGGACATGGCCAACCGGATCGGAGCCTTCGAGTATATGGAGTGCTCTGCGAAGATGAATGACGGAGTGAGGGAAGTGCTCGAGATGGCCGCGCGGGCAGCCCTGCAATCCAGGCGCGGATGGTCGAAATCCACGTGCCTTCTCATCTAACGGAAAAAAACACCACGTAACACGACAAAAACCCATCCTCACACTCCTCGGAGAGACTGGGGAGCCAGTCTATGAAGAGGGGAGCTCCAGGCCATCTGATAGTCACGAAAAATCCTTGAAGTGATGGTTATTAATCTTTTGGGTTCTTACCGGCCTTTTTTTTTGTCTTTTTTTGTATTTCATTTATTCTGTAATGAGTTAAGTTTTTTTTGTCTTTTTTTGTATTTCATTTATTCTGTAATGAGTTAAGAGAAAAAAGAAAAAAAAATCATCTTGCTACCAGTATTTAAATTCTAACGTTTTCCCTTTGATATTGTGACGTAGGGGGCAGCCAGCCTCACATAATGAAGGTGAAGCCCGGCTGGTTGTCCCGGGCAGCCAGCCTCACATAATGAAGGTGAAGCCCGGCTGGTTGTCCCTAAACCGTGTGTAAATGGCCACCTCTGTGAGGCTCATTCTGGCCTGAATGTTAAGTGTTTGGTGTAACCGCTTCCAGCAAAGAGCTTTATCACTGTGTGAAAGCTGGAAGGGGGGAAACTGTGTGTCTTGGGGACTGGGTTTGTAAAAGCACTTTATTATGTGTGTTAGTGTGTTCCCCGCACAGTTAGCAAGTCCGCACTGTATTTTGTGTTTTAGTATTTCTCGGTGTGTGGAGCCAATAATTCACTTAGCTCGGCTACAGCCAGAGAAATACCGGCTCGGGACAGAGCTTGGGAGCGGGNNNNTTTTGCTTTGGGGTAACCGCTTCCAGCAAAGAGCTTTTCCTACTGTGTGAAAGCAAGGAAGGGAAGGGGAAACTGTGTGTCTTGGGGATAGGGTTTTTAAAAGCACTATTATGTTGTGTGTGTTCCCCGCACAGTTAGCAAGTCCGCACTGTATTTTGTGTTTTAGTATTTCTCGGTGTGTGGAGCCAATAATTCACTTAGCTCGGCTACAGCCAGAGAAATACCGGCTCGGGACAGAGCTTGGGAGCGGGTTAAATACCTGGACAATGGTGAGTGGGGGAAGGGCTGTGACTCAGATCTGGGAACTGGTTCTCGGCCGTGCCGAGTCTTTGTTCTCCCTAGACACTGAGGCGCCTACCCCGCAGGGGGCATGGGGCTGGACAGAGGAACCGTTGCTGGGTCTCAGCCCTGTAGACACTATTCCCATGGGCCAGCTCGAATTTCCCACTCGCCCGTAGTTCATGCCCGGTGGGCAGTCCAGAGTCCTTAGGCCGTCCTCCTTTTCTGATTGGTGCAGCCGGATGAGCCCTTGTCCTCTGGTGCATCATCACGATCCGTGCTCTGATTGGTCGGTGGCATCTGCTCCAGCAAAAGATAGGCAACCGAGAGCTATGTAAGGGGAGCAGCCGATCAGAGTAGCAGATGAGTTTTAGAGTTGGAACGGAGAGTGTGACGTTACGACTGGCGGGTGTTGATTCGAAAGTGCTATGGTAGAATAGCACTGAGAAGAGACGGAGAAGAAGCGTTCAGGGCAAGCCTACTGAAGCAGGCCCCTGCACCTAGTTGAGGCTGGTTTCTTCCCCCAGGCCCCAGTCGGTGGGTGTACACTGTGGTTTGTATGTTTGCTGGCTTGCCAGAATAAACTTTCCTTTATTCAGTATTGGTGTCCTGTCTGATGATGTGATCTCGGTGGTAAAGGTGTTAAAAGTTCTGGTCCCCCGTACATATATTATATATCTTCTTTGTGTTAGCAGCACCAGACTAACTGACATTCCACTCTAACTCCAGCCCTGAAAATAATTGGGGTCGCAATGTTCCCGAGCCATAATTAACAAAGGGCAGAAGGATTTATAATAATTCCAGCCATTCTGGGATTTTGTAGCGTAAAGGCGAATTTAATCCTCCATCTTGCCTGCGCATTGGTCTCTACTTTCAATAATGTAGCTACTGGTGATCAGTTGAACGGGAGAATTTAAGATGGCAGGATTGGCGCTTAAAACTTGGGGCTTTTCTAAGCTGTTAACTAGTGTCCTGGGTATAATAGCAAAGGTGCGCTTCAGGAGTTGGGTTGCAGTATGGCAAGATGTCCCCGAAGCTGAGGCTACGTATTAGGCTGGGGCCATAGAGGGGGGGGAGCCGTGCTGGACCGCGCTGACGCTGAGGCTCGCCTGCTGAAGCTGTGTGATTCCATACACATGCAGGCGAGCCAGCGGGTGCGATCGGGATGCGGGGGGAGGTAGTGGGAGTCGGGGCAGTGACGTCGCTGGGCCAATCGCCCGCGCCACACTGACGTCAACGGCGCCGTGACGTTGACGCAGCTTCGCGCTGATTGGATGTTTTCAGCCGACAGCGCGCTGAAAAACAGCTTGTCTGTCGGCTGAAAAATCCATCTCGTCAGCACGCCTGCGGACGCTCGCGTGAGCCCACTCTCAAGGCATCCTCATTGAGGATGCAGGGGCTCAGCGCAGAGCGTCTGCACGGCTCAGCGCGGCCTGTCCTTCTATGGACTCGGCCTTAAGGAGTAACAGCCTGGAGAATACACATCTGGGTCAGTCGTCCCATAAGCTGTTTCCTCGTTAGTTTGACGAATTAGGCTGTGGCCCCGCTGGCGCTGACCGAGCTCATGCTTGAGAGCGGTGACGTCACCAGCTCTCCAAGCATAAGCGCCGGGTGTCCTTGCTATTTTGCAAGAGCGCGCGGGAGGGCGCTGCGGGCAAATTGAGAGCGGTTCAAACTTATTTTTTTTGTTTACTCAAGCGCCAAGCTTGAGTGTGCGTGCCTGTGCACGAGTGTGTGCGCACTGCGTGAGCGGGAACTTGCACAAAGATTTATGCGACTAAAAGCGGCAAACACTGCGCGCTCAGCGCGGGCAGCGCCAGTGGGGCCACAGCCTTAGTTGTTTGCCTGTTGGAGCCGTCACTCCTTGCTTTACCTTGTTAGGCCATCACACCGTGATACGCCGCTGGAAACACGTTTGCTTACACTGTTCGAGGCGAAGGGTGAGAACCCAGATCCCACCCTGCGCTTTTGTTTTTGTATAATTCGAATACCTAACTGTTACTTCTAATCTCTGGTTAAGGACGTTCCCTGCACATGCGCAGATGCGGCCGTTCTGCTGCACATGCGCAGACGCGGCCTTTCTGCTGCACATGCGCAGACGCGGCCGTT
This sequence comes from Ascaphus truei, assembly GCA_036426205.1. Taxonomy (NCBI): domain Eukaryota; kingdom Metazoa; phylum Chordata; class Amphibia; order Anura; family Ascaphidae; genus Ascaphus; species Ascaphus truei. Next base: position 15,555 of record WSYH01008897.1, on the reverse strand, counting down.
TTGCTGCACATGCGCAGACGCGGCCGTTCTGCTGCACATGCGCAGACGCGGCCGTCCTGCTGCACATGCGCATACATGGCCGTTTACCTGCACATGTGCAGTCGCTTCCCTGTAAGTGCGCAGATGCGGCCGTTACCCTGCACATGCGCAGACGCTTTCCTGCAAATGCGCAGACGCGACTTCACCTGCACATGCGCAGATGCGCCGTTTCGCTGCAAATTCACATCAGTTTCTCTGCGCATACGCAGCCGTTTCCCTGCACATACGCAAATGCGGCCGTTTACATGCGCAGACGCGGCCGTTTACCTGCACATGCGCAGACATGACTGTTTAACTGCACATGCCTTGGCAAACGGCTCCCTTTGTGTAGCGCTGCCGCTTGCCCAGGCTCTTCGCGACACAGTCGTCTAGGGTTTAATTTGTAGAAAAGGGGAACAAACACGTGTAAACACACATAAGGGGCACTCAGCCCACAACCTTCAGTGGTTTATTTTTTCATTAGTGACACTAAACATTTTAAACACCGTCACTTTAAGAAACAGAAGAAATCATAAAAACAAACATCTACTCCTGTCAGGAGTCTAACTCACAGCATATCCCTATCTGCAATGTTGGCTGGCTAAGCCAGTTACCAACTTTAAATTACACACGGATAGGACATTGAATCCTTTACTGTCAGATGGGGACAGCATCCAAATAGATTCTCAGATGCTGCAACACGTCGGGGGCCGCCTACCCCAAACTGGATCCTGGGGAGCAGCAGCATCCTTCCAGGCTCTAAGAGAGAGACTAAAGCAGCCAAACTAACTGGTGAAAACCAGAACCACTGTAACTGGCCTGGAGTTTCCATCCCACAGTCTCAGCAAATGTGAAACTGAGGAATGGAACATTTTTTCCCTTTTTCCCCACTTTCTGTCTAATATTCTGGGACTATGTCACAATGCGCAGACGCGGCCGTTTCCCTGCACATTCACATACGCGTCCGTTTCTCTGCACATGCACGGATTTTTCCCTGCACAAGGGCAAACGCTTTAGTTTCCCTTCACTTGCGCTGACGCGGCCATTTCCCTTCACGAGTGCAGACGCGGCCATTTCCCTTTACGTGCGCAGACGCGGCCGTTTCCCTGCACATGCGCAGACGCGACCGTACACACACACACACTAAATATAGAAGTACAAATAATAAAACCATTACAAATCTACCATTTATAATAAACAAAACCCCCAGTGCAAAACATACAAGGTACGTGCACACACACTATAAATATAGAAGTACAACTAGCAAAACTATTTACAATTCACCCATTTCTAATAAAAGAAACCGACGCACTGGAAGGGGGGGGGTGTTAGGGGTTGGGGCGCTGGAACATTATCTGGGGGTGGGTGTGATGGCGGACATGTTACGCAGTGGCCATAGAGAAGCTTAGAGTGGGGGCTGCTCCGGCCCAGTAGAACTTAGACCCACTGTGTCTCCGCCGGGGGGGCGGGGGAGAGAGCGGGGGTTGCTCCGGGCTGGGGACTTAGACCCCCATGTGTCTCCGCTGGGAAAGGGGGGGAGAGTGAGGGCTGCACACACAGAGAGAAACACACACTGACTGACTGACAGACACACACAAGGAATTCACAGTTACTATAAATATAGAAGTGCAAATAGTGAAATCATTGCGTTTTGGCACTGAAATTGTATTTTGATTTTTAATTAAAAACATCATTACAAATACCATTTCTGTGACAAAAGACAAAGAAGCTTAACTTAAAGTATGCTGGCGCTGAGCGCGCTCATGCTTGGAGAGCGCTCCAAGCATGAGCGCCGGGTGTCCTCCGATTTACGCAAGCGCGAGTGGGGTGGAAGGGGGGGGCAGCATTGCGGGCCAGCTGAGCGCGCGGGGAAGTATAAGTTTTTTTTTGGTAAGTGCCGAGCGCGGGTCAGCGTGTGTGCCCGCGCACGAGCGCTCGCGGGAACTTACATATTTATGTTAACGCGGCAAGCGCCGCCCGCTCAGCGCTGGCGTGGACACAGCCTAATACTCAGTCAGTCCACAGTTCGGCTCTATATACTTCACACCGCTTCCACACGTGTAATCCGTGTTGTGCGTCTTCTGCATCACCCGCAGTAGTATCGGTGTACACCAAGCTCAGTCCCCCGGCTACGTTGTAACTGAACTCGTGTTTTTTTCAGATTCCTCTCTCTGATCCACGGTTAGTAAGCCGGGTTATCCTTTACTGAGCTTCACACGTCCCATGATGAAAAGCGCCGTTTTGCTGGGGATTTACGCGTTTCGTTGTATCCTAACAACTTCTTCAGAGGCTAAAAAGCTGATGGATCCACCATCCTCTTAAAGCACTGGGCTCAGCTGATAGTAATTGATTAATTAGAATTCTTAATCGTGCTCCCTCTGTGCTTGTCAAGAGTCTGGTGGTAACCATAGCACTGGTGAATGCACAGCCAGAATACATATATTAAGCAGTACACCACTGATATGAATCATATAATCATAGCATTGCTAGTTTATAAAATGCAATCTCAATCATCAACATACACATCATAAAATCTGCAGTTCAGGCAATATCCAGCATGTGTGTTTTTTTTAATAAATCAGTTCTGTAGTAAGAAAAAATACTTTTAGCATTTTCTGTTTTAAAAAAAACAACTTTGATAGACCAATTTTCTTGTATTCTATTTTAACAAGCATGCTTGTACTCTAGCAACGATTTACATTCCCCATATTTAAAGATGTCGACAAATTTTGCCGATCAATAGACGGAGAACGAATTGACCGCCAGCTATGCAGTTCTTTAGGTAATTAGAGATTGCCCACATGAAACTATTGAAGTAAAAAAAAAAAAAATACTGAACTGCAGCTTTAAAACCCAATAAAAAGAAAGATGTAAAAAGAAAAATGTGGCACTGGTAATTGTAAGAGCAACTCTCTGGAGAAACTTAACCTCTGATTGAGATGAAATCCAAAAGGACAAAGGTGATGTGGTGATCTGTTCTAATATACTATATAAATGATTAAAAAAGCCTGACAGGAATACAATATGCATGAAAAGGGTCACACTAATGGTAGAGCGCGTGCAAGGGAATTACAGGAAAACATGATGCATTGAACCCTGTCAAATTAACAGAGATATGCATAAAACAAGAAGAGAAAGTCAGCGGAGCCAAAACTACACAACTACACTCCCTCAAAATGTAATTAATTAAATGACTATATACCAGTCATTCTGGTATCAGACCAAAATCGAGAAAAAAAACAAAAACCTGCTGACTACTTGAGAACGACCGAATGAGACTCCTAGACTGGACAGAGGGACCTGGGAAAGGACTGGATGATCGTACTCGCATCTATGCACTCATTGAACCCTTTTAGTGACAGGGTGCCCAGAGTGTAGATCCAGAATGTTTCCTTGGCACACAGCTTCTTGAACCTATCCCCCCCCCCCCTAAAATTGAGGGTGGGACAACTTCCAGACCTATAATGGACATCGTCTTTGGATCTTTTTGATGTTTTTCCAGAAAATGTCTGGACAGATTATCCATCTGGAACCCCTTATAACATTGCGACGGTGTTCAAGAAACCGTGTGACCAATGTACGCATCGTCCTACCGATGTATTGTGGGCCACAACTACAAGAGATTGCATACACAACATATGTAGATAGACAGGCGATATGGCCTATTACTGAATGTTTTGAATGATTGCTGTGTGAAACAATCTCCTGTGTTGATTTGAGGTGCTCGCATGTAATCCAGCAACCTCTTCCACATTTATGGGTACCACTTGCAAATGACCTCTCCACTAGATTAACATGTTTTACTGACTTGAATTGACTGGGCGCCAAGATGGTTTTAATGTTCCTAGCCTTCTTAAAGACCACTGGAATCCGCCCAGGCAACTTTGAACCAATATACGGGTCGCTCCTAAGGATTCCCCAATGTTTGTTCAGAGTTCTTTTGATCAAATGAGCACAGGGATTATACTTAGTAATGAACTTGGGAATGTCATATGTATGATATATATATACAGTATGTATATATATTTGTTTATATATATATATATATATATATATATATATATATATATATATATATAAGAAAAAGAGAGGAGAGAGCGCACGCCCCATAGCGTAAAAAGGTAAACTGTGACGTCACTATCGGGCGCTCCATGGAGGAGTAGCGACACGTGACTAACGTGCTTGGATGCGGATGTGAGCGGAGGCTGCTACACGCTGATGAGGATCGATGTTCCAGGACTATCCGGCAGCAGAGACTGAGACCTGCCCCGTCTTGAGTGAGAGGGAGACGGCTTCCACAACTACCAGCTTGACATCAGATGAGGAGAGATCCCCTGCACCCTACAATCGAGTGAGGAGTGCCGTCTGGAGCTGTGTACTGGTGTGGTATACCCAATTACCAACTGCTCATATTTTACTCTATTGATGTACGCAGATTATATATATTTTTATAAGTAAACTTAAATTTTTATTGTACTTCACTATGTGCGTTGTGTGCCTTGTTTTTTTGTCTCTTCCATAGCTCTAGGGGTGTTGGGACACCCCCAAGAAGGGCTGCAGACGCACCATATGTGACTTTTCCACATTCAAGGTTGAATTTTTCTGATTATATTATCACTGTGCACTGCATATTGCTTATTGTGTTTCACTAATTATTAGCTGCGCACCAATCACTTATTTGTTCATCCTATCAGTTACGCCTGGGAGACATATGTCTGAGTGCTTCATCCAGCACTCATAAGGGTTAACTCAGGTGGAGGTTAGGAAATCAGAACTCTTTAGCTGACACCTGAGAGCCAGCAAGGTAGATAAGGATCATGTGACTGGCAGTAGCTGCCAGAGAGAGAGAGAGAGAAGCACACTGCTGCGTGAGCCATAGCAGAGGGATTCACCACCAAAGGGACTACTTCAACTAAAGTAGGATATCATTGTTTACGACTGCTTAAAGTACCCTTATGGTTTGGTTCTGGTTTAGCCAACCAGCCTGCTAGATAGGTCTGCTGTGTTATTAGTCAGTTTTTCTCCCAAAGTGGAGCAGGATTTATTTTGTTAAAGGGACAGTGTACCCGCATGTTATGTTACTGTGGAGAAATAAAGCCACTGAACGTTTTTATTTATCCTGAAACTATACGTGTGGACTGTTCCCTGACCTCGGCTACAGGCCGTCCTGCCACAGGTGGTGTCAGAAGTGGGATGTCGGACGGCCCTTGTATCTGAAGGGCCACAAAAAAAAAAAAATTTTCTCAGTTCCTTGAGCAACAGCTCCAGCTAGCAGAGAAGCAAGCAGAGCGACAAGCCCAGCAAGATGAGCGACAAGCCCAGCAAGCTGAGCGACAAGCCCAGCAAGATGAGCAACAGGCCCGGCGAGAGGAAAAGCTACTCCAACTGCTGGTCGAAGGCCCAACCCCAGGCAGACCAGGGATTCCAAATAACCCACCAGTGATGCTGCCTAAAATGAAGCCAAACGAAGACCCAGAGGCATTTCTCCTCACTTTTGAAAGGGTAGCCACGGCCCACGGCTGGACAGTTGATCGCTGGGTAACGACTCTGGCTCCACTCCTCATAGGGGAAGCTCAGGCAGCCTACCAGGCTCTTCCAGCGGACGAGGCCATGGACTATCAGAAACTAAAGGCTGCTATTCTGGATTGCCTAGGCCTCACGCCAGAGACCTACCGACAGCGGTTCCGGACGGTCAAATATACAAACCGAGACAGACCCCGGGTTGTAGCCCACCGCTTAGTAGACTTATGTGCCAGGTGGATACATCCGGAAAAACATGACAAGGCAGAGATCCTTGAACAGTTTGTGCTCGAGCAGTTCATACAGATACTGCCCCCCTCCTCCCGCTCCTGGGTAAAAAGACACGCTGCATTTTCCCTGGATTCAGCGGTCCGCTTGGTGGAAAACTTCCTGGGCGACGACACCCAACAGGATAGCTGGGAACGGCCGGGCAAACACCAGTTGCTTCCGGTGATACTAGAGGCAGGAGAGCAGACAATCGAGGGGTCTACAACCCGCCAGCTCGGGAGATCCAGTCAACCCGATCGGAAGACACTTTCCCATCTCGGAGGGTTCCTGGTACAAACTCCAGCAGAGACGCCCATCCTGGGTCCGAGGCCACTGGATCACTCAAGGGAGGCCACCACCCACAGTATTCCCTGAGAACCTGGACTCCTGTCACCCACCCGGTGGAGAGGATAACCCCACCAACCAGAAGGGAGGACCCAATCCAACAGCGGAGAGGTCCAAACACCGAGCCCCGTCGAGAGCTTCCGCGGACGACCGAGTTTGCGGACTCAGGAGATGAGGAAATGGACTGTTCATATGGCAGAACCACTGCCACAGCTTGTCTCCGAGGGGACCACAATCCGTGGTTAGTCCCAGCATCTCTGGAGGGGAAAAAAGTAAACGCCATGCTGGACTCGGGCTCTGGAAAAACCCTGATCCTAGAGGGCCTAATTCCAAGCAATAGACTATCTTATGACTCTCCTTGGAATATCGAGTGTATCCATGGGGATACAAAGAGATACCCGACGGCGAATGTTACACTGCGTATCCAGGATCAAGAGGCTAGCCTACTAGTGGGAGTTGTTCCCTGGCTACCTGCTCCTGTTCTACTTGGCCGAGACTGGCCCTACCTCAAAACATTGTTGGCCCTTACTCCTACGGAGCCTAGTTCTCTGGTACCGGAGAAGCCCGGAGACTTGTTCCCTTTTTCCCCAGAGATTTTCCCCCGTAGACACCATGTCCCAAAAACACATAAACAGAGACGTGCGGAAAAAGAGGACTGGTTAAGAAAGACTGGGACTTTTGGTAACATTAGTCAGCCCAAAGGACTGCAGGTCATGGCCGGTGATGACCAGGGTGGGGAACAGATAGATACGGGAGTGTTGCCAGACCTGGATCTTCCTGACTTCCGTCAGAGGCAGAGGGAGGACCCAGCTCTGGTTAGACAATATGAGAAGGTGTACAGGTCAACAACAAGATAATAGATGAACAAGGTGTAAAAGTGTTTCCACATTTTGAACTGTTGAATGACATACTATATCGTGTGAATAAGGTTACACAAACAGGGGAGGTCATTCGACAGATGCTAGTCCCTAAAGGGTTGATTAAAACAGTGTTTACCCTAGCCCATACTCTCCCATGGGGTGGTCATTTGGGCAGAGATAAGACCACGGACCGCATCTTGTCCCGGTTTTACTGGCCAGGCATACATGGTGACATCATGAAACTATGTGAGACATGTCCTGAATGCCAGTTAACTAGCCAAAAAGGACAGAAGCCGGCTCCTTTGGTTCCTCTGCCCTTGGTAGCCGTCCCATTCGTGAGAATTGGGGTAGATCTGGTCGGACCTTTAGAACCCTCTGCGAAGGGACATAAATTTATACTCGTTGTTGTTGATTATGCCACCAGGTATCCTGAGGCCTTCCCTCTGAGATCAGCCACTGCTAAACAGGTTGCTCACAGGCTGTTAGAACTGTTTTCTAGGGTAGGACTTCCCCAAGTAATGTTAACTGACCAGGGAACAAATTTCATGGCAAAGTTAATGCAGGATGTCCTGAAGTTATTGGAGGTAAAATCCGTCTGGACCTCGGTCTACCATCCTCAGACTGATGGATTGGTAGAGAGGTTTAACCATACTTTAAAAACTATGCTTAGGAAGTTTGTGGACACTGAAAAGCGAGCTTGGGTTGAACTTCTCCCTTTCCTGTTGTTTGCAGTACGAGAAGTTCCCCAATCAGCCACAGACTTCTCCCCGTTTGAGCTCCTCTATGGACGCCAACCTCGGGGTATTCTCGACCTACTGAAGGAATCCTGGGAGGAGGAGCCCTCCCCCTCCAAGAATACCCTTCAGTATGTCATAGACCTTAGAAACCGCCTAGACATGATAGGTCGGTTTGCGAAGGAATACCTCAAATCTGCTCAAGAACGTCAAGAGAGGCAGTACAACCAAAATGCTCGCTTGAGGGTCTTCCAACCTGGGGACCAAGTGATGCTACTACTACCGACATCAGAGAGTAAACTCCTTGTGAAGTGGCAGGGTCCTTTCCAAGTTCTCCGCCGCACCGGGGAGGGGAACTATGAGATCTCTCAACCAGGGTCCAGGAAGGGTAAACAAATCTACCACGTGAACCTCCTGAAACCCTGGAAAACGATGAGATCGCTGTTCATTCACCCTCGGGAAGGAGAGACGGATTTGGGTCCAAAGCTTCCAAAGGGTAGTACGTACACTGACCATCAGGTTCCCATGGGAGAGCAGTTAACAACGGAACAAAGGTCAGACCTACTTTATGTATGTGACCAGTTCCCAGATGTTTTTTCTGAGCTGCCAGGGCAGACTGATTTAGTGTCCCATAGGATTGAGACAGAACCTGGCGTAAAAGTACGGTCCCGTCCCTATAGATTTCCAGAGGGCCGAAAAGACCTGGTAGAGAGGGAGATAATAGACATGTTGGAATTGGGTGTGATCGTGGAGTCCCACAGCAAATGGTGTAGCCCTATCGTGTTGGTCCCTAAACCAGATGGGAAGGTGAGGTTTTGCGTGGATCTGCGATAGGTAAATGCTGTATCCAGATTTGATGCATATCCAATGCCTAGGGTGGATGAATTGCTTGATTCGCTTGGTAAAGCAGAGTATATCTCCACCCTAGATCTCACGAAAGGATATTGGCAGATACCTCTAGCGGAAGAATCCAAATGCAAAACTGCCTTCGCCACCCCTCTCGGTTTATACCAATTCATCACTATGCCATTTGGGTTACATGGGGCTCCAGCCACGTTCCAAAGGTTAATGGACAAGGTACTACGACACCATAGGGCATATGCCGCGGCCTACTTGGATGACATTGTCATCTATAGCAGACACTGGCAGTCTCATATAAAAAGGTTAAGGGCAGTCCAAACGTCCTTAAGAGAAGCAGGGCTCACTGCAAATCCAAAAAAATGTGCCCTGGGTAAATCCACTACAAAGTACTTGGGCTATGCCGTTGGGGGAGGGATAGTAAGGCCACTACCTTGCAAGGTGGCCGCCATAAAGGAAGTCCCCACCCCACAGACAAAGACACAAGTCCGCTCCCTTTTGGGGTTAGCAGGGTATTACCGGCGGTTTATCCCCAATTTTTCAGAAATATCTGCACCCCTAACAGATCTGACAAAAAAGAGTGCCCCGACCCAAGTTAAATGGTCTTGGGAGTGCCAAGACGCCTTTGACATGCTAAAAAAGTGCCTGTCAGAGGGCCCCGCTCTTCGGAGCCCAGATTTTAAAGAGCCCTTCATCATCCAGACGGATGCCTCAGAGGTAGGACTGGGAGCAGTGCTGTCTCAGCAATTTGATGGTGTTGAACACCCCATACTGTTCATCAGCCGGAAGCTGTTCCCATGGGAAGTGAGGTATTCCGTTATTGAGAAGGCGTGCCTCGCTGTAAAATGGGCAATTGAGGCCTTGAGACATTATGTCGCCGGAGTACACTTCACCCTGGTCACTGACCATGCGCCCTTGAAGTGGTTAAACACCATGAAGGACACAAATCCAAGGTTGACCAGGTGGTATATTGCCCTCCAACACTTCTCTTTTGATATTCAGCATAGACCTGGAAAGGACCATGGAAATGCTGATTTTTTGTCAAGGGAAGGAGTGGAGGGTCGGGCTTCAGCCGTGTGGGACACTAGCCACACACAAACAGGGGAGGTATGTGACAGAGTGAAGTCAACTCCTATCAGTTACGCCTGGGAGACATANNNAGACATATGGTCTGATTTTCTTCATCTCAGCCGGATACATAAGGGTTACTCATGTGGAAGTTAGGAAATCAGAACTCTTTAGTCTGAACCGAGATGCCAGCAAGGTAATACAGGATCATGTGACTGGCAGTAGCTCTGCCAGAGAGAGAGAGAGAGAGATGAGAGAAGAACACACTGCTCTGTTGAGTCCTCATCCATAGGGATTTCACCAATGACTACTTCAACAAAGTAAGGATTATTCATGTTGTTTACTGAACTGCTTAAAGTACCCTATGTTGGATTCTGGTTTAGCCACCAGCCTGCTAGATAGGTCTGCTGGTTTTAGTAGCCAGTTTTTTCTCCCAAAGCGGAAGGCATTTAGTTGTTAAAGGAGACATTTTACCCCCGTCATGTTATGTTACTGTGGAGAAATAGTCAAAGTCCAACTGAACGTTTTTATTTATCCTGAACGTAACGTGTGGCTGTTCCCTGACCTCGGCTCAGGCCGTCCTGGCAAAGGCGTCCAGATGGTTTTAATGTTTCCAGCCTTCTTAAAGACCACTGGAATCCGCCCCAGCAAACTTTTGAACCAATATCTGGGTCGCTCCCTAGGATTCCCCAATGTTGTTCAGTTCTTTTGTCAAATAGCACAGGGATATACTTAGTAATGAACTTGGGAATCTCATATGTATGAATAGATGTGGTGTGTGTGTGTGTATATATACATAAATATATATATATATATATATATAATAGATATATATTATAAACATCAAAAATGAATAGACGATACCTTCGTTGCTGTGCTAACCAACTCTTTTAATTTTGTGTAGTATTCGACATATACTGATCTCTTCTTCTTCCGCCCGATGTTACAAATGAAGGAAGCCAAAAAAGGGTTATTACTTTTCGTGTTGAGATGTGTTTCCAGACGGTATGTGTTTGGAAAGTGGTTTACAAGGATGTGTGTTGGAGAGAGTACCGAGTCTGTTGAGGTACGCAGGATATATGTTGGAGAGAGTGTTACAGCAGGAGGTGTGTGTTGGAGAGAGTGTTACAGTGAAAATGTCTGGAGAGTGTACAGGAGGTAGTTGTTGGAGAGCAGGTTACAGACGGTTATGTGTTGGAGAGTACAGACAGTGTTTGGTTTACATGAGTGTTTGTGGAGAGTGTTACACGATTGAGGAGGTACAGACGTTGTTTTGGAGGTTATCGACGGGATTTGTGACGAGAGTACGAGGTATGTGTGGTGAGAGAGTGTTTACAGGGCAGTGTTGTTTAGAGATGTTACAGGAACACGACGGATGTGTTGGGAAGGTGTTTTACGCAAGTATGTGTTGAGAGAGTGTTACCAGGAAGGTATTTTGTGATAGAGTGTTTCGGACGGTTTGTTGAAGAGGTGTAGGCGTGTGTGTGAGAGAGTGTGTAAAGAAGGTATGTTTGGGTTTATGGAGAGGATGTTTTGACGAGAGGTAATGCCTGTAAGTGTGAGAGTGTTACGGACGGGTTGTTGGAGAGAGTGTTACAGGACAGTATGTTTTGGAGAGTTTACAGGAAGGTATGTGTGGGAGTGTACAAGGAAGGTTGTGTTGGAGAGAGTGTTACAAGGACTTGTATGTTTTGGCAGATGTTACCGGACGGGATTGTGTTTGGAGAAGTGTTACAGGACATTTGTTAGGATGTTGACGAGGATGTGTTACGTGAAGGTTGTACGGGCGAGTGTAAGAGTATGTGTTGATAGAGTGTTACAGGACTGTATTGAGGTTGAGAGAGTGTTACAGGACGGGATGTGTGGTGGTAGGAAGTGTTTAGGAGCGTACGGAGGTGTGTTTGATAGAGTGTTACTAACGGTATTTTTGGAGAGATTGGTACAAAAGCGTTGTGTGTTGGCGAAGTGTTACAGAACTGTCATGTTTTGGAGATTTTAACAGGACGGTATGTGGTTTGGAGAGGTTTACAGAAGGTGGTGTTGGAGATAGTGTTACAGAAGTGTAGTTTGGGAGGTGTTACAGGACGGTATGTATTGGAGAGATGTTACAGACCAGTGTTGTGTTGGAGGATTGTACAGACGTATGTGTTGGAGGTAGTTCAGAGTAGTGTTGGAGAGGGTTTACAGGCAGGTGTGTGTTTGGAGAGAGTGTTACAGGACGAATGTGTGTTGGGGAGTGTTACAGGAAGGTGTTGGAGAGCGTGTTACGGAGGTGTTGTGTGGAGGGTGTTACAGGAACGGTGGGGAGGTGGGTCGATATTGTGAGAGTGTTCAGGACGAGGAATGACGGACGTATGTGTTTGGGAGTCATGACATGTATGTTAGAGAACAGGACGTGTGTGTTGTTTGAGAGAGTGTTACAGGACGGTATAGTGTTGGAGAGTGTTACAGGAAGGTGTGTGTTGAGTAGTGTTACATGAGGTGTGTGTTGAGAGTGTTACAGGGAACGTCTGTGTTGGAGAGTGTTACACTAAAGGGGTGTGTTTCGAGAGTGTTACAGACGGTAATGTTGTTGGAGAGAGTGTTACAGTAAGGTTTGTTGTTGGAGAGAGGTTACAGACTGTGTGTTACAAGAACAAAATACCCGGGCGCGTCCGGTAGGGGGGGTAAGTATGGTAATATGTGTATAATAGCAAGCACCTTGGTGGTAGGCAGGTATCCCTCTGCTTCTTTCCTCCTCCTGTGACTCAAACGACCCCAAAAAAGGATCTACCCAGGATCCTTCAACGTACAGGAGACAAGAGAAAGGGATGGTAGGAGCACTGTTTGAAGGGTAGATATAACCTGAATAGGTGTACAATACTCTGAGGCGATATAATGGGATTTTAGAGGTTTAAAATAATTTTTAACACTCACGACCGGCCTTGTCAAGGCTGCGCATCAAGGTATCTTTACGACGTCTTTTTCTATCTCTAGATTCTTCGCCGCTTTGCGTCTGCGTTCTCTCCTTCTTCCTTTGGTGTGATCTCACCCTCGGAAATAAATACATATTAAATGTGAACAGAATAATATAGGCAATAGAATGATACTATCAGGAATGAAATCAGGGTAGGGATATAAATAGTTGGAATATACACACTCACAACGGGCATGTGTGCGTTCAACTCTAATAGATGGTTATCTTGGGTTCTCCAGGGGCAGTTCCGCTTCTCTATCATTGAGTTCAAGTACTACATCAAAGCTAACTCAGTGTCATGTAGGCAAATCAAATCAATATTAACTACTGACAACGGCAGTGTGAGTGCACCTGGAAAAGGTATCTTTTGTTGCTCCTCCTCCTGTTGTCCCCAACTGGGAAACGTCAACTGTTCGATGGTGATTTCTCACCCCCCAATGTGTAAAAAAGGTTCTAACCCGAAATTCAAAGCCAAGGTCTTTATTTCAAGTTGAAAAATAAACAAAGAACAACAAAACACAGCTAACTCACCAGTTGAGTTACTGCTGTGGAATACACTGGCTCACCTTTATTCGAGCTCGGCTAGTCCGCACGAATTCGGGTATACCCGGGTGTAATTGGTACACTGACCATCAGGTTCCCATGGGAGAGCAGTTAACAACGGAACAAAGGTCAGACCTACTTGATGTATGTGACCAGTTCCCAGATGTTTTTTCTGAGCTGCCAGGGCAGACTGATTTAGTGTCCCATAGGATTGAGACAGAACCTGGCGTAAAAGTACGGCCCCGTCCCTATAGATTGCCAGAGGGCCGAAAAGACCTGGTAGAGAGGGAGATAATAGACATGTTGGAATTGGGCGTGATCGAGGAGTCCCACAGCGAATGGTGTAGCCCTATCGTGTTGGTCCCTACACCAGATGGGAAGTGAGGTTTTGCGTGGATCTGCGAAAGGTAAATGCTGTATCCAGATTTGATGCATATCCAATGCCTAGGGTGGATGAATTGCTTGGTAAAGCAGAGTATATCTCCACCCTAGATCTCACGAAAGGATATTGGCAGATACCTCTAGCGGAAGAATCCAAATGCAAAACTGCCTTCGCCATCCCTCTCGGTTTATATCAATTCGTCGCTATGCCATTTGGGTTACATGGGGCTCCAGCCACGTTCCAAAGGTTAATGGACAAGGTACTACGACCCAATAGGGCATATGCCGCGGCCTACTTGGATGACATTGTCATCTATAGCAGACACTGGCAGTCTCATATAAAAAGGTTAAGGGCAGTCCTAACGTCCTTAAGAGAAGCAGGGCTCACTGCAAATCCAAAAAAATGTGCCCTGGGTAAATCCACTACAAAGTACTTGGGCTATGCCGTTGGGGGAGGGATAGTAAGGCCACTAGTTAGCAAGGTGGCCGCCATAAAGGAAGTCCCCACCCCACAGACAAAGACACAGGTCCGCTCCCTTTTGGGGTTATCAGGGTATTACCGGCGGTTTATCCCCAATTTTTCGGAAATATCTGCACCCCTAACAGATCTGACAAAAAAGAGTGCCCCGACCCAAGTTAAATGGTCTTGGGAGTGCCAAGACGCCTTTCACATGCTAAAAAAGTGCCTGTCAGAGGGCCCCGCTCTTCGGAGCCCACATTTTAAAGAGCCCTTCATCATCCAGACGGATGCCTCAGAGGTAGGACTGGGAGCATTGCTGTCTCAGCAATTTGATGGTGTTGAACACCCCATACTGTTCATCAGCCGGAAGCTGTTCCCAAGGGAAGTGAGGTATTCCATTATTGAGGAGTGCCTCGCTGTAAAATGGGCAATTGAGGCCTTGAGACATTATGTCGCCGGAGTACACTTCACCCTGGTCACTGACCATGCGCCCTTGAAGTGGTTAAACACCATGAAGGACACAAATCCAAGGTTGACCAGGTGGTATATTGCCCTCCAACCCTTCTCTTTTGATATTCAGCATAAACCTGGAAAGGACCATGGAAATGCTGATTTTTTGTCAAGGGAAGGAGTGGAGGGTCGGGCTTCAGCCGTGTGGGACACTAGCCACACACAAACGGGAGGTATATGACAGAGTGAAGTCAACTCCTATCAGTTACGCCTGGGAGACATATGTCTGAGTGCTTCATCCAGCACTCATAAGGGTTAACTCAGGTGTCAGCTAAAGAGTTCTGATTTCCTAACTTCCACCTGAGTTAACCATTTTGTTAAAGGAACATTGTACCCGCATGTTATGTTACTGTGGAGAAATAAAGCCACTGAACGTTTTTATTTATCCTGAAACTATACGTGTGGACTGTTCCCTGACCTTGGCTACAGGCCGTCCTGCCACAGGCGCCAAGATGGTTTTAATGTTCCTAGCCTTCTTAAAGACCACTGGAATCCGCCCAGGCAACTTTGAACCAATATATGGGTCACTCCTAAGGATTCCCCAATGTTTGTTCAGAGTTCTTTTGATCAAATAAGCACAGGGATTATACTTAGTAATGAACTTGGGAATCTCATATGTATGATATATGTGTGTGTGTGTGTGTATATATATACATATATATATATATATATATATATATATATATATATATATATATATAACATCAAAAATGAATAGACGATACCGTTCTGTGGCTAACGAAATGCTTTTATTTGTGAGTATTCGACATATACTGATCTCTTCTTCCATGCATGATCCTGTTTGTTGTATAATTAACCCTAGAAGACTGTGTCGGGAAGAACCCAGACAGACGTCAGCACTACAAAAGAGGGGCGTTTGTCACAGTGTGTGTGTGTATATATATACATATATATATATATATATATATATATATATATATATATATAACATCAAAAATGAATAGACGATACCGTTCTGTGGCTAACCAAATGCTTTTATTTGTGAGTATTCGACATATACTGATCTCTTCTTCC